>ML677350.1:33528385-33706956 GCA_007922305.1 Dermatemys mawii | reverse complement strand
GTGTGTGTGTGTGTGTGTGTGTGTGTGTGTGTGTGTGTGTGTGTGTGCTTTGCCTATTTATTTAGACTATAAAACCTTTGTGGCAGACTCCATTTTCATTTGCATTTTGTACAACTACTTACACAATGTTAATTCTTAACAAAAAGTAAAATAATTACTTTTAATATAATAAAATGTATACAAATTATGTCTGAGGCTCTGTATTCCCATTGAATGGGGCAGTGGTAATGGAAGAACCTGTTTTATGATACATGGGGCCAGCTGCATAATAGAAAAACAAAGGCCATTTTTGGATTAGTTTTGTGGCTCTGCTCCATGCTCCTTTCATTAGTGCTTCCCCTTTCCCCAACCATTCCTCACATGGGAAAGAGACAGGACAACACTGGAGGCCTTATAGAATAACAAAATCCAAAGGGGTTAGGGAGTTGGTGGAAAGGATAAACAGACTCGAATGTCAGGTTCTGCCGAGTCAGCACCTGGAACGAATGTATTTTTCTATTATTGCATGCTAAGTGGGTTTGCCTTAAGAATTGCTTGGAATTTAATACTGGCGTTTCCTGAGGAACAGGTTTGAAATGAGTTTATTCATAACCAAGTGATACTCTGCTAATTTTTAAAAGGCAGCTAATTATTACACATTTCCGTGGCCATTTGAAGGGGTTTTTTCATATTTTTAAAAAAAGAAGCAGCAAGTGAGCCAGATGTTTCTTCTCAGATTACAACAGCCTGCTTGGTTTGCATGTACAAAATGGAAATAGGCCTGTTACAGTACCAGGTGTTATATGCAACATATAGCATGACTGTTGCTATTGTTTATACAATAGGCCTCTAACTCAGTCTCAGGCTTATACCACCATGCCTGTATCTATGGGTGTGACTGTTAGAGTTCTCTCAAACAAAGTTCTCTCTGTGGTATTGAAAAACACTGCACTAAGCTATATCACTTGAGAGACAACCCCTCCTGTCACAATATAGTGTAGCACCTGAAGCTTTTGCCAGCTTGGATTGCAGTTGATATGTACAAGTCTCAGTTGAGTATTACAATAAATGACTTAAGGTAAAGAAAAGGCATGGGTCAATGAAAGTGTGGTGAATTTACTGAGTGTTAGCATATACATTTCAGGGCTGTCCAACATTAGAAAGCTACAGTTAGGAAACAGAAAAGAATTGCAGTGCACCCAGTCAGGTCATATGTTTTTTGTTTGTTCTCAGAACTCTATATTCCACCATCTCAGTGAAATGTCTCTTTCAGGTGGAAGAGCATTCTGGGTAATAATATGTAAATAATCACATTGAGGGCTAGATTTCTAAAATTGCTCAGGACCAGCCAGAGTTCCAAGGGCTCAGAACCCACAGTTGAGGCCAGATTTTCAAAGGAGCTCATCTCCCATTTTGGACACCTAAACAAAAGTGCCCGCTCTGCAGCACTTTACATTGTGACACTTACGGTCAGGTTTTCAAAGCGCTCAGCGTTTGTTTTGGTGCTTACGTTGGTGCTGAGCTGTCTTGAAAATCTAGCCTGCACTGCGTCAAAAATTCTGGGCCTAATGCTGTCACAATAAGTAGCTTTTAATTTAAAAAACAGAATTTTCCCAAGCCAAGTATCTATTATGGACACTTGTTTCATCTTGTCAGAGCTTGTCAGCGTGGTACAACAATCTCTCCATTTATGAAGAATAGCAAAGCATGAGATAACATCAGCCCTACAAACTTATATTTCATTTATGAGAATTTTTTCAGTCATACATGCCATGTGATTAAGTAAATTAACATAGGATCAAACCATACAGTGTATGGCTATTTGCCCATATTTTATATATAATCAGTGCTACGGCTGTGGCTTTTATCCATTATATTTTAGGGGAAATCACTGATGTGCCATGAGAAAGTTTGAAAAAATAATCACAGTTTTTAAAATTTAACTGTGTAGCATCCATCATTTCCCCACCTTGTCTATGTCCATCTTCAGGTTTGGAGCCCTTGCTACACTTTCTAGCTATGCCTCTCTACCCTTCAGTTTTGACTCATGCACTAATGCACTGTGGGGTAGCCTTGAAAAAACATGCTGAAGCTTCCACTAGTGCAGATCACATCTGACCCATTACTCAGCAACACCACTGAAGAGTATGGGAGCTGTTTAAGCGCTCATCCCTTTTGAAAATCAGAAAAGTGCCCTAACTGTGAATTTAGGGGCCTAACTAGGCACCTGCTTGTGAAAATCTTGGCACTAATTTTTACATTTGGCTCTTTGAAGAATTCATGGTTTTGCCATATAAGCCAGTTCTTGCCTTGTGCTAATTGTTATTGCCAGTTCGTCATTAATGTTAACGATGACTGAAGTTTGAAGCTGTTATGGCTCCATATTGCTTGCTTTGCTTTAGAAACGAAAAGAAGTGTATCTATGTGTGGATAGGAGGGAGACCAGTTCCTGCTGGTGTTAACTGTATAAGTCAATGCAATGTTTACAGTTTGAAGCAGTTATTACTCCAAATTCTTACTTTGCCTTGGGCAGGAGAGAGCAAGTCTAGTGGTTAGATCAAGAGAAGGGACAATGATCTTATGTCCCCAGTTATATATTGATGTAACTCCAATGCTATGAAAGGAGTTTCTCCTGAGTTACCCTGCTATTACTGAAATCAGAATCAGGCCCTTGGGGCCACAAGACGGCCGCTGACTTTTTGTGTGCCCTTGGACAAGTTGCTTAAACACTTTGTACCTCATTTTACTCATCTGTAAAATAATTATCTTGGGTGAATTCTTGATCCAGTTGAATTCACTGGGAGTTTTGCCATTGACGTCAGTGGAGCCAGGATTTCATGCAGTTGCTCTCACCTGGTTTAAGTAATTGATGCTTGTCATGTACTTTGAAATTCTTGGAGAAGCGGCCCTATGAAAGTGCCAAGTACTGTATGATTATTATTATTAGTCAAAAGTTTCAAGGTAGAGGGCCAGATTTCCCAAAGAGCTCAGCATCCAGTAGTCCCATTGTAGGCACCAAAATAAGTGGCCCCTTTTTCCAAAGAACTCATCTTCCATTTAGGCAACCAAGGGCTTGTCTACACTGGCACTTTATAGCACTGCAACTTTCTCGCTCAAGGGTGAGAAAAAACACACCCCCTGAGCACAGCCAGTTTCAGCGCTGCAAAGCCCCACTGTAGACAGTGAACCAGCGCTGGGAGCTATGCCCCTCATGGAGGTGGGTTTTTTAGAACTCTCTCCCAGCACTGCACCACGACTACACAAGGCACGTTAAAGTGCTGCCACAGAATCTACATTCTTAAATGGGAGGTGAGCACTTTTGAAAGTCTGACCACAATTTTTCATTGCTGACAGCCTTTGGAAACCTAGTGCTGGGTGTCTGAAGTTACGCATCTAAATAAGGAGCCTGATTTTCAACTGAGCACTTCCGGCTCTTGTAGAAATCCATGTGAGCTGGGAGCACAACACGTCTTATTTAGATACCTAAATATGGTTTTGGATGTCCCAGCTTGAAAAAGTTGGCTGTTACTATTATTAATTAACTCTTGGTAGATATGGAATGAAGTGAAAATGGAGGGGGAAAAATTCTTAAAGAATAAATCAGCACTGTATTATTTTTCCCACTGAAAACAACTCTGTCATTGAAAATCACAAGGGGATTTCATGTTTAGGACCACCTTTCAAAAGTGTCCCAGGCAGTGCTTCAGAAGTGAGCCCATCTGTGCGTGGGTCAGTGAGGGACATGGGTAGCAGCAGTGCCTGATTAATGCATAAGCTAACTAAGCTACAGCTTAGGGCCTCACAATATAAGGGGCCTCTAAAAAGGAAAAACGGACTCCATTTCAAATTTTATCAAAATTAGTTGATAAATACAGGAGATGTGGGGAAAAAGATTCTCTCTAAATATAGACGTGTTTGTTCAAATATGCACAAAAAGTATGTACAAAAATCTACACATCTAGCTACACAAATATCCTTACCCTACCTTTACCCTTCACTAATTGCTCATTATTGACAGGCAGGAGGGCCAGGGCTGAGAAAAAAATAATCGCACTTGTAAAATCAGTATTTCTATGAGTAAGTCTGCTATCAGTCTCCTAAGGCAGCGATTTGTTGGCGAGCTGCTACTGGTAAAATTCTGACTGTGCCTTCACAACTTATTTAAATAAATAAATACATCTCTCTGTTGATAAAATCAAGAAAAATGTAAGGTTGGAGATGGCAGTGTTGTGAAGCAATCCTGCCAAGCTCATACTTGTGCTCAGTTGTATAGTGCCTTCGCTCCTGTTTTTCTTTGTTTTCTTACATGTTCATGTGTTCTTTCTTCTTTTGATCTGTACATACATACAATTGTGTATTTTAGTGCGCACACCGCTTTCTGCTTCATGCGCTACCTGCACTTCATGTGATTGAGTTTACAGGTGATCATCTTATGGACTTGGATTGAGTGGACCTTGAGGAGGATATGTTTGTGTTGGCTTCCTTCCATCAGTTTTGGGAACCTCCACAGTAAATATCAGAGAGTGCTAATGAAAGGATAAATAGAGGGTTTTGAGAGAACTAGAGGAAGATATACATATATATCAAAATATTCTGAGTATTTGGTGAGCAACTTATTTCAAACTGTGCATATATAATTTATAGGCTATTAAAGTCTATAATGTTCATTATATTTGCTTGAATATAGGTTAGTTTTTCTCACTTTCTCAGTGCCTGTCTAGAAAGTATCAGTCTTTTTTCTGGTAAATTCTTTCTTTCTCTTTCACACATACAGCTTGTTGTCACTCTGTCTCCAAGGTGTTTACTCAAGATTAATTAGTGTCTGCAAGAAAAGCCATCTGCTCTAAGCATTCTGTGCATTGAAAGTGACAAACTCCATAGCTTATCATTTGGGGACATCATCAATGACTTTGGTCTCCAAAAATCACGATGTACAAACAGACATACTGCAGGTTGTACTGTTTCCATTAAGTAAGCTGGTCTGTGAAACTGTAACTGCTTTTGTGTTCCTGTAGATATAAAATTTTCATATCTACTAATTAAGAAATCATAGATGAAAATGTTAAATTGAAACTATTTTATAATACAAACGGGTATATTGTAAGATGTGTTTTACTTAGATTATTATTCTATTTTTACAACTCCGCCTTTTGTAGACCTGCAAATATAACGCTTTCATATTTGTATAGTCAATGTACTTTCTGTGGAAATAATACATTCATTTTTTAATGGTATGGGGCCTTTTACACTTGACATGGGTTAGGGCCTCAGAATATCATAATCCGGCCCTGGGTAGCAGAGCACTTTAGGAAGTGTTATTCATCATTTGGACAAGGCCTTTGAAAGCAGTTAAGATTAATGAAGACATAAACTGTTTGTAAATCGAATGCTCATATTGCATTACATTTCCTGTAGTGCCTGTTGATTCTTTATGCAGCATTATACAGTGTGTTTTTGTCTGTGAAGAGTTTCTTTAGTGAATTAGAAGAATTTGACTGATCTTCAATAATTTACTATAACAACAGATGCATTTCTATAGTGCACATCATGGTAGTATCCAAGGGCCTGATTTGTAAAGGTAATTAAGGTATTTAAGTGTCTAAAGATGCAGTTAGGCATCTACTGTGATTTTCAAAAGCACATAGGCACCTAATTTGTATTAATTTCTCATTGAAGTCTGGTGCTAAGTGCTTTAAGACTTTGTTATAGCAACTTATATCTCTATTCTGGTTCTGTTTGTACAGCACATAGCATAATGAGGTCCTGCTCCGTATTCCTAGGAGCTACAGGAACACAAATAATGAATAATAAAGTAGGGACACCGATATCTATTGTAGGCTTGGAAAACTTTCTCATTGTCCCATCCCTTAAGCATGCCCTTCTTCCTGGGACATAAGCCACATCTGTGTGTGCTGTGGCATTCATCTGTAACTATAGATCTTTCAGCAGTTCTTTTTGTGTGGGAGGACAAGCAGATGAAAGCTATTCTAACCACCCTACATCCTCCCAAAGCCTTATGATCCTGCAGTGGCCCTTTCTGGAGATTTTCTGGAATCCTCTTCCTGCACTGTACACGCAACCCCTCTACCTTGTAGGACACAGAATTGCTTGGCAATTTTGAGTGAAACCATAGTTAGGATTTAATGCAAGTCAGAGCAGGAATTAATATTTCAGCACCAGCCAGGTGATATGGAATTTTCTACATAGCTGCTCTCCTTTTTGGCCTTATAACTATGGTCTGGAAGGAAAAAGAGAATGCATATTGCTTGTGTAACCTACACATGCATCACGTTTCATACAGGTGTTTTGACTCTGTAAGGACATGTCTACACTGCTGTAACAGAGTGCTGGCTCAGAGGATTAAGCCAGGCCCCTCTTAGCCCGGACCCAGGGAGAAGAAGGTACTAGCCATAGCTGGCTGGGAGGCCACGCCCTAATTGCCTGAGGGGAGACACCTGCAGGCCTGAGTAGCCAGCCTGCTATAAAAGCTGGCAGAAAGTAAGCAGAGGGAGACCAGATGGGGAGGACACCAGGGAAACAGGAAAGGGAAGAGTATGGGGCTCTAGATCCCTCTTGACCAGAAAGCTGGCAGTCTCTCTGAGCGCTGGTTTGTAGTTATCTGTAGATATCTGTAAATAGTAGGTGGTGGGGATGGACACAAGCACTAAAAGACACGGGTGCTGCACTTAAAGTGGTCTCCGGGAGTTTTTGTGAAGAGGGCCGGCGAGGGCCCGGCTACAACTACATAATTATATTGCCCTAACTTACGCCCCACCACAGTTATTAAATCGCTTGTGTGTGTGCACGCTCGGTTCCTTGTATTGGCAGTGCACATCCTCATCAAGGGCATTTGTATTGATTGTAGTGTTAGGGTGGGGCATTGTGGGAGAGCTCCTGAAAGCCAATAACAGTCGATGTTAGCACCACAGTGTCTCCACTGATACTGCATCGACCTAATTACATGAGCTATGACGCTATGCCAGTCGGGGAGGTGGTGTTACCAAATCGGCATAGACAGGCGCTTATACTGACGGGAGCCAAATTTAAGTGAAGACACTTCCACATCTAGGTCAACGTAAAGCAGCTTACATTGACCTAACCATGTAGGGTAGACAAGGCCTAAGGAAGTGATAAGCAACACCGCACCCACAGACATCTGATGATACATCAGAATAAGCTGTTTTGGCTGCATATGTTGGAATAGCAGAATGTATAATTTTAGCACAGTTGGTCCAACTAATGAATGCAAGCTAGCCACAGTAAGTTAATGCCAATGTTAATGTATGCAATGCCCTTCAGGATACTGACAGTACATAGTTGGAATAACGCAATAGGCCGCTCACATGTAACTCCAGGCATGCATTCACTATACTGGCCCCTTCGTTGCACAGGCCCCATTGTTGTGAGTTACGAGTTTATCACTGTCTATTACCCTTAGCCCTATTATCATTTTTGTATAGAAACTGAGAAGTGAAAAGAAGAGCAGGATTAATTGAATTTAGTGCCTGTTTTATAGGTGGGATTTTTTTTAAGTCTGTGGGCTGGCTCCTCCTCCAAGAGTTGGCTGCTCCCTTGTGCACCTGTGCTGGTGTAAGGCATTGGGAAAGCCAGCCAACCTGACATCCTGAAGGGACTCACCAGGCATCGTAGTTCTTTGCCACCTCTGCCCAGGTGTCCTCCGCATCCAACACAGTAGGTGGAGCTGAGGAAAAGAGATGTGGCCAGAGTGCCGCACACTGCAGTGATCCCTGCTTGTACAGATACATGCCTGGGATTAAAGGCAGCCACCCACAACACAGAGTAGGACTATGTCACGCTGGAGGCTAAACTGGTGCCTCATCAGCACCAGCAACAGCCACTGCCATCAGGAAAGCCATGAATGCAAGCCCCCAGTCTTGAGCATTGCTCCCATGCAGCTGAAGATCTGGCCTACTGTCTCCTCCAAATAATTTGAAGCTCTAGATACCATCTAAATCTGGACTTTAGTGTTCATGGCTTTCATTTATGAGGGAGTTTTTCTTTATTTCCAGTGTGTGAAATAATATATTGTTGTGTCTCGTTCCAAAAAAGTGCCTTGTGCTTATTTATTTAATGAGTTTATACATCACTGATATAATTGGGACTTTTAGTTGTAGGGAAGCCAAAAGGCAGCTCCAGATTATTACAAGTCAAGACTAGAAATTTATTCAGGTTCCATCATATGCCAAATACCTGTTCTCTACTCTGATAAGTTAGTGAAGTACTAAATTAAAATGATGCTGTCAAACAGCCCAAGCAGTTTAAGCTCAAGTAGCTCAAGGGGCACTATCAAGTCTGCTAAGGCCACTTATTGGCCTAAAATTTAGTTTGTATTTCATTTAAAAAAAATGATGGGGAAGGCATGAAAAAGCCTGAGAGAAAGATGGCGGAAGCCTTTATTAATTAAAGTATATTCTAAGGGAAGAGTTGATTTTTGGATTTTAATCACTCACTTGAAGTGAGGCTTCTGTTCCCACTGTCACAGGAAGTCAAGGCTAAGAATTTAGCAAGATTCACAGAGAATCTGGATAACTATATGGATAATAAGAATACTCTGAGTTATAAGAGTTAACACAAAAAAAAGTATTGGAAAGAATATAAAACCTCATGTTTCAAGACTTAGAATGCCGTCTTACTAGTGCAGGGGTTAGGAAATTAATAGGATGGCGAATAGTTCATCCCTCATTTGTAGGGTTTCTTGCACTTTCCTCTGAAGCAGCTGGTGGTGTCCATAGTCAGAGATGGCATACTGGAATAGTTGGACCATGAGTCTCATCCAATATGGCATTTCCTACATTGAAAATCTAAACAAATCTGCATTCTGCTAGTGCAGTAAAAGCACAATACAAATCTGATTTTAAGCAGGAAGTGAAATTGACCAATCTACTTTCAGTGTCTCTGCTGAGTGAAGTGCAACTAGAAGAGAAATAGCGCAAATGATTAAAAGTACATTTGATTTTTAAATGCTTTTGGTTTCGATAACCTGTTGTGTTAGCAACACAAATAATGATTTTATTGAAAGACACTTTTAGCATGTTACTGTCACTTTAAAAGGAAAACTCAACAGCTCGGTTCATTTTGGTTCTCATCCCCACGCCATGGAATGGATTAGCAGACGAGCGCCCCTGCACACACCTCGTATCCCTTTGCGCTGTGTTTTAACATAGTAGCCAACATTCCTCATTTCTGCTCTCTCTCTTCCATGTATGTTTCTTCTTCTTTCTTGTGTATTTTTTCCTCTTTTTTTCTTTTCTTTGCTGACTCTGTCATTCTTCCTTGGTAGCTTGAGTCACATTCCTCATTCTCCCTCCCACCAGAGGTCATGTGCTGCTGGGAGTAGGAGGGCATCGAAGGCTGAGCTGAGTGCCTCAAGAGCAGAGCAGAGAAGCTTGGCCTTCACCTGCAGTTCTGCACATGAGAGCTGCTCTCAGTCAGTGCCACACCCGGAGGACGGGAAGACAGGTGACTTTCAAGGAGTTGCCTGCTGCTATACTCACAGATGTGCCAGTACATTTACAGCTTTGGGTCCGAACATAGATTCCACCAGCTTTTCCCACTCATGCCGATCTTCTCCATCATCCCCCTCAAAACCCATGAAACTAGTCTCTGTCCCCTCCACCTCCCAAAAAAACAAGGCAATTCTCTCCTGGTTTAAAATTATTTCTTGTAAAGTAGTTTCAGTAGGACCTGATCCTACAAACACTTAATACTGGGCTTAGTGCTTGCTTCTATACTTACTCTCATTGACTGAAGTATTTGCTGGATTGGAACCTCAGATCCCAATCAACTTCAATGGGGCTTCATAGCGATGCAGCAGTCTGTCTGCATTCTGCCAACTGCAGAATTGGCACCTTAGTTCTTAAGGGTCTGATTCTTTCTCCTTACTCACCCAGAGCAGTACCTTACTCCACAAGTAGTCCCACTCATTTCAGTGGAGATAGGTATTATTCACTGTCAGGGTGGTCAGTGTGACAGATTGCCCCCGTTTAAGGTGCCATCTGGTGTACTAGTATACCATTGAGCCTGCCTATTCTGCCAGCCTGGGCTCCCCTTACCCTATCTTGCTGAGCCAGGCTCATAGGCCTTCTCTAGCACACACCGAGGCAGGGTCACACCCAGCTGCAGAAAGACACAGATACTGAGATCAGCTCTGGGAAGACTCAGCTTAAGGGACATGCCCCACCACTCAGGTGCCCACCTCCCTTGGAGTGCAGGCCCAAACATATATTGTATGTCTTGCGCTGAATGGGAAGATCTGCACAACGCAAGCTCACAAGAATTTCTCTTCTCCTTCAATGTGAAGAGAGAGATGCACAGCTTCTTGCCCCCATTTTGAAATTGCACAAACTGGGTTTAATAATAAAATCTGCCTTTTATAGTTTATAAACCTGGTTTTGTTTAAGTGACTATAAGAGATAGCAAACAGAACAACGTAGATTACTAAGCAAATAAAACAAAACACTCATACTAAGCTTAAGATCTTAGAGACTGGTTTCACAAAGTAATTTCTCACCTTAAATGTTCTTTGAGGCAAGTTGCAGAGTTTCTGAAACTTAGAGTTCCATTATCTCTTCTTACAGACTGGGCCAGTGTCTCAGTCTGGACTCACCCCCGCCTTTCCCCTCAGGTTAGTTCTTTTGTCTCTTCAGGTATTTTCAACAGTCTTTCTTCTTGGGTAGGTAACAGAGGAGAGTCCTCTTTGCCTTACTGCCCAGTCTTAAAGATGAATTACGTTAGGCAGGAATCTTTTGTTTCCCAAACTTGACCTTTCCTTCCTGTTAGTGGAAAGTTACTATAAGTTCCAGCATAGTGTTTAATACCGGGTAGCCCTGTCACCTGGACTTAGTAGTATCACAGGTGAGTCCCAGGACAACTCTCAAAAAGGATAGAGATTAGCATCTTCACAGTGTTGTTGTTTCTTCCTAATGTCCCATCAAGGCTGATGGGGCCTATTTTCTGGGGGGTGTCTCCCAAATATACATACAGTTGTAATTGTTGCACAGTCAATATTCTTAACTTTAGATACAGAAATGATACATGCATACAAATTGGATAATCACAGAGAGTACCTTATAACCTTTCTAGTGATACCTTACAAGACCCATTTTGCATAAAATATACTCAGTTATGCCCTATCCATATGATAAGCACATGTCCATAAATTAATATAGAGTGTCATGCCACAGTTAGTATTTGCCCCCCACACTAACTGCTGTAAAAGAAATAGAGATGTAAGATCAGCAAGTTTTGCAGGGATAGAAAACACTTCATGTAGAACCATGATTCAGACAGATTACTCTAAAAGTCAAAAGAGTAACTTTAATGGAAAAAAGAGTAGCTCTAATGGAAAACCCTAAGAACAGAATGCAAGGTCTCTGTGTTTTATAGTCTTAAATTACCATATATCACGGCTACAGAACTTTTAGGAAACCATGACCGGTTTTTTTTTTTATCTTGGTATTACAGCCAATAGCTTTCAATTAACTTCTTTTACTGCTCACATCAGATGCTGGCACCTAAACAGAAGGGTATTTAATTTTGCTGAAATGTGAATGGGGATTGGTAGGAATAAAAAGTCAAACTGAAGCAAAGGCTTTTTCAGTCCATCAACCCTTGGCACATCAGCAATTCTTTATAGGGTTTATAAGTTCAGCTGTCACAATGGTACAATGAGCATTCTGATACTGTACTTCTGAAACAAACAAACACTTCCCACAATTTATAGTGTCTTAGAACGTGCACAGAACAGGTGAACTAAGAGCATTATCTTCACTTCCAGCTGGGCGGAGGTGGGGGCTTTAATTTCCAGCCTGTGGAGACATACCTGCACTAGCTCTAGCATATTAAATATACGGGGTGTCTACACTTCAAGCTGGAGGAGTGATTCCCAGCTCCAGGGGCATGCTCGTGTTACCTTTCATTGAGCTAGTGTGCGTTAAAAACAGATTGTAGCCACAGTGGCACAAGCAGCAGGAGGGGCTGGCTACCCGAGTACATACCCATCTGCGACAGTAAGCACATATTCAGAGTGGAAAGCCCCTCCTGCCACTCTCACTGCCACAGGTATGCTCGACTTTTAGTGATCTGAGCCAGTGTTGGGGAGACAGCTCCAGATTGATAGCCTTAAATGCCTGCTGAATCTATGCAAGTTTATTAAAAATCATTTAGCATGACAGTGGATTTCTTAATCTATAAAACAATAAGAATGCCTTGCCATTGTCTCTTGAAGGATGAGTACAAAGGGCTTCATCCAAAGTCCACTGAAGTTCATAGAAGGACTCCTGTTGGCTTTAATGGACTCGGGTAAAGGACCTCTAAATAGTAGATGCATGGAATATTTCTCTAATACTACATTTTCACACACAATTTAAAACAAAAACCTCATGTGAAATTATACCTTCCTATAGAGCAAAAAATGTGAATCAAATATATGCTGTGAGTTTGACTCAGCCTATGAATATCTACAAATATAAGCCATCTCCTCCATAGAGTCTTTTTTTAAAAGATGCATTCATATGTGCAATCATGTTTCTTGGCTCTGTGTTTGTATATCCCTATGAAAATAATAATTTAGAAACCCTGCGTGACTTTTCATTACTCTTATATTAAGAGAATGTACATGTGCAAAAGCAAAACAGTTGGGGGACAAAAGGGGGCATTTATGAAGATACAACAGAAAAGAAGCAGTGTCCTGTTTAAATGTATACCCTTCCTTTTCACCTATAATTAAGTGTTAAAATAAAATGTCAGTGCAGTATTCAAGTAAAAAATAGCTTAAACTGCATGAAATGATTTCAATTATGAGCAGAGATCATTATGTTATAAATTTGTTTCAAGTATTTTTCCCTTTTGATTTGGAAAAAAGAAAGAAAAGTTCTGGTGTAGTGTCAGATTGAAACCAGCTGTGGGAAGCTTGTAGGTAGATGGAAGATTTCAAGATCACATTTGCAATTTTTTTGTTTTAATGTACAAAGGGAGCTAGGAATGGCAGTGTAAGAGAGATTGCGTCTTTTCCTTATATGACTCCATTTATTTTAAAATTCTCTTCTCCTGAGTCTGCTCTTGCCAAATCACTTCCCTGGTCATTTCCCTCCCCCACCCCATTATCAGAACCCCATTTAGCTAAATGATGTTGATAGCCTTCAAACATTTTAGGAACATTGGGCTGAACCCTGTATATATCCGTTTTCACCATTTACTTTACCACTGAAGTAAGGGCTTCTCGAAACTCCGTTTTTATACTGATTTCACTAGAACTGTTTGGAAACAGACAAAGGGCTTGGATACACTTACATTTTATAGTGCTCTAACTTGCTGACTTAGGGAGATGAAAAATCACCCCTCTGAGCACAGCAAATCTGAGCACTTTAAAGTGCTAGTGTGGACAGGTTCCGAGCTCTGGGAGCAGGGCTCCCAGTGCTCTGAGTGAATCCCCTCGTGGAAGTGGATTACCAGGAGCGCTGGGAGAGCTGTCTCCCAGCACTCGCGTGTGGCCACACTCACACTTCAAAGTGCTACTGTGGGAGCGTTCCCGCAACAGCGCTTTGAAGTTTCCAGTGTAGCCACGCTCAAAGTTAAATTGGTGACATTGTACATTTATACTGATATAAAGCGACTTATACAGGGAGTAGGGGAATAAGCTATATTGGTATAAGACACCTTCGTACCAGTATAACTGTGTCCACACCAGAGGATGTCACAGATTTAGGTATACTGGTTTCTAAACTAATATTGATAAAGCGGTATGGTACAAATGCTGTGTATAGACCAGGCCTTACAGGTGGAAAAGATTCTAGGCCGTCTATTCCATCCCGCTGGCTGGGCCTATATTTCCGAGCTACAGGTACTTAACACCTTTATAAAGGCTAATTTAGACACTCCCCAAACACTGGATTCAGGCTACTGAAGTTTGTAGTTTATTCTAGACTGATCTCTAGGGTAAACTTCAAATGGCAAGGGAGTGTCCAGACTAACCTTTAAAAAGGTTAATTGGCTGTTAATTAGCTCAAGGTAAATAAACTGTGTAGGCGTACTCAGTGATGGATTGTTTCATTTTCTAGTCTTTCCTGGTCCACTATAAGCTTAGCTGCATATGCTAGCAAAACCTCTATATTGGTACATCCTTGAACTCAACAGTTTTGAAAGGAATATTTTAAATCCTCAGAAATGATCAGTTTGAAGTGTCTATTTTCCTTTTTGATGTTACATATTATCATAATTTGTTACATTTCTTCATTAAGATCACTGTTAAATATGCTCCCAGTCTTCTGCCTGTTGAAGTCAATGGCAAAACACCTACTGATTTAAATGGGAGCAGAAACAGGCCCTTATTCTAGCTTTAGACACATTTGTGTGACTGTTGCAACATGTTAAATTGAGCTGTGTTCCCATTTGTTTAGACTGTGACTATTTGTTTGGTTTATATTTGATGTATGAGTGCTCACTTGAAAAATCAATTAAAAGACTTATTTTAAAGTCCTGTAACTTATAAGGGAAAATATCTTGCCTTTCAGCAGAAAATGTTCATGTTAATATTATCTTTAACTGAGAGAAAGGGGATTAACTAGTAAAATTGAGGATGCAGACTGCAACTCACAGACACCAATGTACCACAAGCTGTCACTGAGAATCATTAGGCATAAATCCATGAAACTTGGTAGAATCTATAACATTCCTGCATATAACTTTTGAAAAGAATCTACTTTAAATATTCTAATTCATGTTACAACATCATTTGCTCCTTCAGTGTCCTTTTTATACTATCAAAATATTTAAACCAGTTTAAAAATGGGGTGGTCCAAATTAATCTTTGGTTTAATTCTCACTGATTTCAGTGAATTTATACCAGAAATTCAACTGCTGTATGGAGCACCCAAAAACTTCAGTATGAAAGTTTATATTTTAAAAAATAAGTAAAACCACATAAGGATCTACAGGATCTAAAGGAAGGATCTGATTCTCTGTTACATGAAAGCACCTTTATGCCATATTAGCAGTGTAAAGAGGCCTTACTCAGAGAGCATAAATACTAATCAGGTCCAAGTATATCTTTCACTTCAGCTTTCCAAATAACTTTCTCATGTGCCTGGAAATCTTGGCTCAGTGGTATAAATAACAGGGAGAATCATTAGAATAATAAGAATAACAGGGAAAATATTCAGCCAGACACTGAAAAGAGCTGATATTTAATTTTTAGCTTTAAAATTTTATTCCACAAGCACAGTTTTTCACAGTTTCCTTTTAGTGGCCCTGGTCCGTCTTTCTCTAGTGATGGCTGCAGGCACAAACCACATCTTCTGTGAGTAATGAGTGAGGTAATAATCAGGGTCTATTTTCAGTAGCCGAGCCCACATAGGCAAAAAGTGAGTTTTTTCAGTAGTTTCAAATTTCTTGTAGCATCATAGCATGAAGTACCAGATTAGACTTTCAACGTTAATTGTACCATATTTTTCATACAAAAAATGTGCATATTCTATACACTTAAAGTTGTTATTGGTCAACAAGGTATGATATATAAAACAGATGAGATATAATTTCTTGGATGTCCTTTGTAATCAATTAAAACTCATTAGGCAGCGTACAAATGGAAAACTAAATACGTTCTATATTTTGAAATCCTCCAACATATTCTGCTAAACCAGCTATTGTTTTTCCCAGAAGTAAATGCCCTCCCTGGTAAAGTCTCTGTGTTCTGTCTCAGAACAGGCAGCTAGACTAGTCCCACTGATTTCAGGTGCCATAATGGGACACGAGAAGCAGATGGTTCCTCTGGTTAATTGGTCCCTATTATTTAAGACTTTGCTAAAATGACAGCATTGACATGCAGCCACTCTTTCACAGAGAGAGTGTCAGTGATTCTCACCCTTTGAACTCATGTGCTCCCATGTTCTGCAGTGGCTGAAATCTGTGAGTGGTTCTATTAAACTATGTAATTTCATTAAAGTCACCCAACTGGGTGGTCACAAAGTTGCATATCACTACAGGCAGGCCTGCGTTCACAAGAAGAGATTGCAGCTTCTCAGTTTTTCAGATATGCAGAATTCTACTTTTGCCTTCTGCTGACATCTGTGTTCACTGGGGTAGGAAGGATGGACTAGATAGATTGCTCATGGTTAAAAGTAACTCCCCAAAGTTCATACCTTGTCTAAACATCTAGGTCAAATCCTCTCATTCATAATAACAGATTATAATGTGGTATGGTATTATCCATAGACAGCCCATACCTCAGATTATTGCGTTTGATCGTTTCCCCAGTTGGTTTCATATATGCACATTGAACAACATGGAGAAATGTCCCCCTCAATGACTCTCTGCTGTGGAGCCTTCAGGGTCAATGATTAAAAGCAGAGCAATGAAAAGAAAAACTGTTTCATAAAATTATTCTCTGGCCTTTGTGACAAAGAGTCCTGTGGCACCTTAAAGACTAACTAAAATTTTAGAGCATAAGCTTTCGTGGGTTAATACCCATCCGACGAAGTGGGTATTAACCCACAAAAGCTTATGCTCTAAAATTTTAGTTAGTCTTTAAGGTGCCACAGGACTCTTTGTCACCTCTGCATTTCCAGACTAACACGGCTACCCCTCTGATTCTTCTCTGGCCTTTGTTTCTCTGCCTTGTTTCTCCATCTTTCTGCACATTCTGACATGCACTCACTCACTGACACACCCTACGTAAAGCAACTTGAGAATATATGGCTTGTAAAAGATAGCTCAGCCATGGCACACTGCAGCTGTGCATATGTGGCACACAGGTGTTTGATTTTGTATCAGCTAGCTAGTCAGCTGCAGCCAAATCTGTCTATTGTTTCTGAGATAGGAATGTGGGGGTGGTAATAGAAGCATATCAGTTGCAGATGGTGTACAGAGAAGAAGGAGGGAGAGCGGTTCTGCCATAAATCCTCGTCGGCAGATTCTTTCCTGGAATTAGCAAGCTCTCCAAACATGCAGCTGATGAGCAGCACTGAACAAGACATGCTGTTCTCCTGATTCTGCAGCAACGCAACTCTTGGTGTTTCTCAGCACATCTCGTTTGGGTAGGTGATCGCTTTACTAACCCAGGTGCCATTGTTACACATAATATTTCCACACAATCAACACTCACTGCAGGCCCCTGACTGTTTAATGACATATTTACAAATGCAAATCTAAATGACCTCTAATAAAATTACTTTATAGCCCTTTTGGGGACCTTGGCTCAGAATCAAAGAGTGTCCGTCATTTTTACTCAAACTGTAGCTCTTAACAACCAAACAAAATCTTGTCTATCTCTGTCTTTCTGAAGCTGAAAGCTCAGTTCACAAATTATAGAAAATCACTTTCAGGAAAATAATGGTAAGAATCATACTAGGTTAGATCAATGGTCCGTCTTGCCTAGTATCTTGTCTTCTGATGGTGGCCAGTGCCCGATGCTTCAGAAGGAATGAACAGAACAGGACACTTTATCGAGTGTTCAACCTCTTCTTCCAGTCCCATCTTCTAGCAATCAGACGTTTAGGGACACACAGAGCATGGGATTGTGTTCCTGACCAGCTTGGCTAATTGCCATTGATGGACCTATCCTCCATGAAATTATCTAGTTCTTATTTGAATTCAGAACCCTTCCTAACATCCCTTGGCAATGAGTAAGGCTAAGATTTAGTCATTGACATTTTTAGTAAAAGTCATGGACAGGTCACAGGCATTAAACAAAAATTCACAGCCCTATTTCCTGTCCATGACTTGTACTATAAGTATCCCTGACTAAATCTTTGGTGTTTGGGGGATTCTGGGGGCACAGCTGCTGCTCTGGAGGGGGAAGTCTCTGGGGCATCTGCTGGAGCTGGGGAAGGAGGCTCCGGGGCGCCTGCTGGTTCTGGAGCGGGGGCTCTGGGGTGCCTGCTGGTGCTCAGGGGAGAGGGGTGATTTCTGTGACCTCTGTGACAGATTCACAGCCTTAGCAGTGAGTTCCAAAGGTTGACTATTGTTGTTTGAAGAAGTACTTCCTTATGTTTGTTTTAAAGCTGCTGCCTTTTCATTTCATTGGGTG
The DNA here is from genome assembly GCA_007922305.1 of Dermatemys mawii. Classification (NCBI taxonomy): domain Eukaryota; kingdom Metazoa; phylum Chordata; order Testudines; family Dermatemydidae; genus Dermatemys; species Dermatemys mawii. The sequence continues at coordinate 33,688,934 of ML677350.1, read as the reverse complement.
ACCCCTGGTTCTTGTGTTTTGTGCAGGAGTAAATAACACTTCCTTATTAATTTTCTCCACACCAGTCATGATTTTATAGACCTCTATCATATGTTCTCTTAGTTGTTTTTTTTCAAAGCAGAACAGTCCTAGTCTTTTTAAATCTCTCTTCCCAAGGAAACTGTTCCATACCCTAATCATTTTTGGTGTTTTTCTCTGTACTACTTCCAGTTCTAACATACTGGTTTTTGAGATGGGGCAATCAGAACTGCATGCAATATTCAAGGTGTGAGCATACAATAGATTTATATAGTGGCATTATAATTTTTCTGTCTTATTATCTGTCTCATTCCTAATGGTTCCTAACATTGTTAGTTTTTTTGACTGCTGCTGCACATTGAACAGATTTTTTCAAAAACTATCCACTATGACTCCAAGATCACTTTCTAGAGTGGTAACCCTAAGATTCCATCATTTTGTATGTATAGTGGGAATTGTTATTTTCCAGTGTGCATTACTTTGTATGGTGTAGCAGACAATTGGCCTCATTCTCAGTTTCTCATTAGCAAACCCAATGGAAGAAGGGTAGTGAGCTTCCAGATTTGGGACCCAGTTCTGCACTGAGCACCAGGGACCTCGGAGAAATTTGTGGGAAAGAGCAAACATATCTTGAACATAGAATTGCTATGGCCTAGTTTAATAATGTATTGTTATTTATATAACTCCCAAAGTTCCTCTTTTGTCCCAAATACTTAGCACAAGCCTCCCTTTAGCTAGAGAGTCTGTTTTTAATTCTTTTCCCTTTTAAAAAATGGTGTAAATAATAAGAAGAAACTTTTGTAAACTCAAACTAGTTTTATGACTCCTCACAACACAGCTTGAGGGACCTGTAAGCCCTAAAAATCCATTGCTTATTCTCTCTAATTAAAATGAAATTAATTCTGCCAGGCTTGTCTTCTATAAAAATAGCAATGTTAATGGAATTAGGAAAAAAGTTAAGCAATGTACCATAGAAGGTGAAGTCATTACAATGGTTTATTGCTCTAGAGTTTTTTTCTCCACTGAATATATGTTTTATAAAAACACAGAAGTTCCTGTGGTGTACTGATGGATGTTTTCGCTCAGTGTAGGACTTCTTATCTTGGAGTTATGTTTCTTGCCCTGCAGTATAGAAACTTCCATGGAAAGTACATGTTTCTTACCAAATTCATGAACAAACAGACAGGCACACACTTGCAAATCCACTGTGACAAGTTGACGCATGAATCGCCCTGGGGATTGCACCTCTCTTTTGCAAAGAGGGCAATGTTTTTTTTATTTGACTGTTCCTATGCTTTATTTAATGCTTTAGAATGTAGAGGGATTTAAAGCAAAAAACTTTGCTGTGCATTCTTATTGGACTTGAACTCCTTTGCCATATGTAACAAAGTATGGGACACTCTCTGTTAAGGTAGAAAAACTTTTCTTTATTAAGTTCTCTATATTATAGGATGGTGTATAAGTGTTTTGGTGAGAATTTATGACTTATAAGAAGTTGACAGACCTGAAGATTAGGCTCCTCTGTTTAGTCACAGAACTGGTACAACTATTACATCACCATTCACCCAATGACCTCTTTGCTGTGAGGAAAGATCTGCCTAAATCAGATCTTTCCTTAAACTCCCCAGCACCCCTGCGTGTACACAGGGTTGGTGTATACAGGGATCAGAGAATGTTATGTGTGTAATGAGCCCAGCCCTCTGGCCCTGCTGACCTCCCAGTACAAGAGTTGAATACTACAGAAGCAGCTCTCACACAGGAATCCTAGGAAGGAATACTGTGGAAAGAGATCTGGGGGTCAGAATGCACCACAAGCTAAACATGAGTTAACAGTGTAACGCTGTTGCAAAAAAAGTGAACATAATTCTGGGATGTATTATGTTATATAATGTTCTAGCCATCAAAGGAAGATTAGAAGGTCCCTTAGGTGAACAGTAAGAAGGCTCTGTAGATTAGTTAATGTTTGTAAAGCATGTTGAAGATTAAAAGTGCTATGACAGAAGTAACTATTATAATGGTGAGTTGCTCCCCCACAAGTCTCCCAGCACATGGATCTCCCGACTCCTGTGCAGAAAAAGGATCACAGAACTGGAAGGGACCTCAAGAGGTCATCTAATCCAGTCCCCTACACTCAAGGCAGGACTAAGTATTATTTAGACCAGGGGTGAGCAAATTACGGCCCGGGGGGCCACATCTGGGCCTCCAGGCATTTTAATCCAGCCCTCGAGCTCCAGCCAGGAGGCAGGGTCCAGGGCTTGCCCCACTCTGGTGTTCCAGTCATGGAGCAAGATCAGGGGCTTGGCCCACTCTGCACAATTCCCAGAAGCAGCAGCATGTCCCTATCTAGCTCCTACGTATAGGGGCACCTAGGGGGTTCCAAATGCCACCCCTGCCCAAGCACTACCCCCATAACTCCCATTGGCTGGGAACCACAGCTAATGGGAGCTGCAGGGGTGGCATTTGGGGACAGAGCAGTGCACAGAGCCACCTGGTCATGCCTCCATGTAGAAGCCGGAGGGGGGACATGCTGCTGCTTCTGGGAGCTGCTTGAGGTAAGCACTACCTGGAGCCTGCACCCTGACCCCCTCCTATGCCCCAAGCCCCTCCCTCAGCCCAGAATCCCCTCCCGCACCCTGAACTTCTAATTTCTGGTGCCCACAACCCCAGCTAGAGCCCTCCCTCCCTCCCGCACCTCAACCCCCAATTTTGCTAACATTCATGGCCCGCTATACAATTTCCATACCCAGATGTGGCCCTCGGGCGAAAAAGTTTGCCCATCCCTGATTTAGACCATTCCTGACAAGTGTTTGTCCAATCTGCTCTTAAAAATCCCCAATCATGGAGATTTTACAACCTCCCTAGGCAATTTATTCTAGTGCTTAACTACTCTGGCACTTAGGAAGTTTTTCCTAATGTCCAACCTAAACCACCTTTGCTGCAGTTTAAGCCCATTTGCTTCTTGTCCTATTCTCAGAGGTTAATAAGAACAATTTTTATCTCTCCTCCTTGTAACAATCTTTTCTATACTGTGACGGAGTCAGACCAGAAGGATATAAGAGAGTGCTGGAAGGCAGGTATATTAGTCTCAGGATGTGCAGGTCCCTGTTCCCTGGATAGCCAAACAAAGGCTACTCCAGGCCAATCAAGACACCTGGGGCCAATTAAGAACCTTCTAGAAAGGAGTAGAAACAGCTGGCCTAATTGGGACACCTGAAGCCAATCAGGGACTGGCTGAAACCAAATAAAAACCTCCCAGTTAGTCAGGTGGGTGTGGGTGTCAGGAGCTGTGAGAGGAAGTTGTGCTGTTGGTGAGACTGAGTGTTGGACAACATATCATACAGAAGGAAGGAGGCCCTGAGGTAAGGGTGAAGTGGGGTTTGAAGAAGCGGAGACTGCTGTGGGGAAGTAGCCCAGGGAATTGTGTTGTGTTTTGTGCCTAAAAGGTCAGCCATCTTAGCTGATACTATTAGAGTCCCTGGGCTGGAGTCCGGAGTAGAGGGCAGGCCCGGGCTCCCCCCTTTTTCCATCTTCCATACTGGCCTGTGATGAAGGTAACTCACTAGGTGGTGACTCTTGCCAATTATACTGAGAAAGGGAGGTCACTCTGGGGCCTAGATGAGTTTCTGAGGCCCCTCAATCTGCCAGGAAGCGCAGGACCCACAAGTACAAACTTGGAGCTTTGTCACAATACTTAAAAACTGTTATCATGTCCCCTCTCAGTCTTCTCTTCTCCAGACTAAATAAACACAATTTTTTCACTCTTCCCTCGTAGGTCATGTTTTCTAGATCTTAAATAATTTTCATTGCTCTTCTCTGGACTTTCTCCAATTTGTCCACATCTTTCCTGAAATGTGGTGTCCAGAACCGGACATAATACTCCAGCTGAGGCCCAATCAGCACAGAGTAGAGTGGAAGGATTACTTCTCATGTCTTGCTTACAACACTCCTGCTAATACATCCCAGAATTATGTTCACTTTTTTTGCAACAGCGTCACACTGTTAACTCATGTTTAGCTTGTGGTGCATTCTGACCCCCAGATCTCTTTCCACAGTACTCCTTCCTAGGATTCCTGTGTGAGAGCTGCTTCTGTAGTATTCAACTCCTGTACTGGGAGGTCAGCAGGGCCAGAGGGCTGGGCTCATTACACACATCTTCTACCCATGTCATGGGAACCAGGAGACTTCTGGGCCAGGTGAAGGAGGGGAGTCTCAAGAGAACCTAGAGCCAGATTGCTAATAAGAATACCAATTAGTGGCAATTTTCATATTGGTTTTATGTGATATGGATACACTTAGTTGAGCTCATGTCAATTGGGACACGTGACAGTCTATCCATCCAGGCATTTATATCATGCTAAGCATTGTCGTATCTGAGAACCCATCATAAAATGGCACCAATAACTACCACTGTACCAATAACTACCACTGTAGGCCAGGTTTGAACCACTGACCTGTGGTAGATTCCAGTGAGACTTTAAACAGGGACAGCAATTGGCTTGAGTAATTGTAGGGAACTGGGCAGGGCAGGGACTTTCTCTTACTTTGGGCTTGGTTACACTGGCACTTTATAGCGCTCTAAAGCCCCCACAAGCGCTATAACCTCCTCCCCGTCCACACTGGCAAGGCACGTAGAGCGCCATAACTGCTGAGTTATAGCGCTATTGTTAATCCACCTCCGCATGGGGAATAAGGGCTGTAGCGCAGCTGCTGTAGCGCTACAGCAAGAATGTGGACACCCACTGCACTACAAGTGATCTCTGGAGATGCCTAGAGCCATTTAAGGCAATTGACGTCTCTTCCTTTTCTTTTGAACTCGGCTGGAGGAATGCGGAAGTACCTCTTTAGAGTTTCTCTCTTAACTCGGCAGATAAGCAATGCAAATGTTTAAGGAGGGAGCCTGTGTGAAAAAAAAGCCTTCTGTGAACAGAGGCTCGCTGACAGGCTTTCAGAAGATCGGAAAAATCACTCTCTCTCTCCCTCTACATACACACAACGCGTCCCCCCTCACCCCCCTCGTTTAAAAAGCACGTTGCACCCAGCTGAATGCTGTGATACCTGCCCTAATGCGCTGCTCTTAATGCCGCATTAAGTGCCCCAAATGTGGCCATGCTATACCGCTGGCGCATCTGAGTGTGGACATACACTAGCGCTATACATATTACTGTATAAGGGGACCGCTATAACCAATAGCGCTATAATCTTGTAAGTGTAACCATACCCTTTGGCTATACAGCTCATAACATTACTGAGCCCTGTCTAGGCTGGGGACTCTAGAGGGTTCTGTAATACACCCAATGAATAATCAGCAAACCAAAACTCAAAGGAAAAGCAAAAGGCATTTGATAAGAAACTATCATAGTAGTTTTGAAAGTCGATACAATGAAAACAAATAAGGGTCTTACGTAGGGAGAAAAACAGTATTTGTTTGCACAAAAAGTTTCATACTCAAAGCAAATATTTGACATGCCTGAAAGACACATTTCCCTAGGAAGGTGATCTTCAAAGTTAAAGCAAGTCTCCATAAAAGATCTCAATGTGTAAAAATAAAAATCACCAGTCCCAGTACATACATTTACTAAGAATTTTCAGTGCTTCAGTTTTTACCATTTGACAAGAAATCACTGAGAGAACTTAACTAGCAATTAGCAAATGAAGACAAGTCACAGAACAGTAGAACAGATTCCTCCAAAGACTTTTGCATGTGGCTAGTTTGTGATTTGTTGTCATTCTGTCAAAGGTAGAGTAATTCAGATTCAGATGTTTGATGTGTTAATTACCTGCAACTTCATTATGTCCTTAAACTCTAGGGCTTGATTCTTATTGACACCAAGGCCCTTTTACATCACTCTGTACATCAAAGGTCCTTAAAGAGAGCATAAATGTCATGTTTACACTCACATTAAGGCCCCTTCACACTCCCAGGCAGTGTAAAGGGGCCTCAGAGTAGATATACTGTACACCGGAGATGATGGTGTAATTTCTGGCACCAGCTCAGATCAATCTAGTGTACTAAAAATAGAATTGTAGCCATGGTGGTGCAAGTGTGGAATGGGCTAGCTGCTCTGAGTATGTATATACTTAAAGTCCTGGACAGGATCATATTTGGGGAAGCTAGTCCATCCCACTGCCCGGACTGCCATGGTTCTATTTTTAGTGCCTCAGTTTTCCTATCTGTACAATGAAAGTAATTATGTCCTCTATTTTAAAAATCTGGGGATGAAAAGTTCTATGTAAGTGCAATGTGTTGGTATAACGTTAGGAATATTTATTATCATACTGACAGAAAGTAGAAAATATTGTGTACAGATGGATGGTAGAAAAAGAAAAATGCAAGTATTCTTGCAGGCTAATTAATTATAGTCATGGCGTAACACAAGAATGCAGTAACTTGGAATGGGGATGGTGGGAAAAGTTTAGATCTGCTTGAGCCTCAATATTCACATTTGGATATAATCATACCCAAATTGTATGGAAGTTCAGGTCCATTTTTTTTGGTTTTGACCCATCTCTGGCTTAAGGTCCATTATAAGATAGAGTATTTTTTTGTACAGTTTACTGCTCCCTCTATCATATCCTCCTTATTTAAAATGCTATGTTGACAATTTACTGTATGTCAAGTAATACTAATTAGCAGCCAAGAAGCAGATTAGAACAATAACTGCTCTTATTGATAGCTGTATTCAATATCATATGAGATCTAAAGTTCACCGGCTAGTTCAGTATCTCCAGCCACACAATTCCCCTGTAGGATATTGAATAACAACAGAGGCAGGCAACGAAGTGCAGAGAGAAGCATTACATCATCACAAAGCTTTCAATGGCTTAACAGAACCCAAGAGCAGAATTCAGCTACCTGGCCACTACTGAAAGCTACTGATTAACTATTTCCTGCATGTGCCAACCCCTCCCAATCACTCCAAAAACAGTTGTGTTGACAAAAGCCCAAGTTAGTCAAGTGCTTTGTATGAAGCCATGTAGCTGACTAAAGGTTTGTCTTCAATTTATCCATCTAGGAATTTACACTCATCATTGCAGTGTCCGAGCACCGCACAAACTTTAATATATTTACCCTCACAACACCTCCAATGAGCTAGAGCAGTGCTATTAACTCCATCATACAGATGGGGAACTGAGGCACAAAGAGATTATGGACCAGACTTTCAAAGGTATGTAGGCAATTAAAGATGCAGATAAGCAGAGCCAGGTTTAAGGGTAGGTGACCCAGGTGACCCTCTGGGGTGGCAGGCATGGGGATCACTGGGCTCGGGCTGCTGTTTTTGTTGTTAGTGACAAAAGGGAAAGTAGAATGTTTGAAATAAAATGTTTCAGGTATTCTGTATGTGGATTCATGTTTCACCAACTTCCTAGAATGTTCTGGACCTTTGTAGAATCTCATGGAATCTTCCAGACTTTCTGAGAACTACATTTTCCTTGAACCACCTAAAATGTTGTCAGCCAGCCATTAACAAATGGATATAGAGGGTGCCAAAGATGCTCCTCTCCTGGGGCACCATTTGGTCTCAGGCCAGCCCTGCAGATAGGCACCGACAGGGATTTGATTTCTATGGGAATTAGGTGCCCAACCTGTTTGGATGCTTTTATGAAATCCCACTAGGCACCTATCTTTATATACCTAAATACCTTTGAATGTCTGGCCCTAAGTGACTTGTCCAAGGTTACACATGAAATAGTGGCAGAGCCAGAGTCTGAACCATAGTCACTGACTCTGGAGCATCCATGGAAAAAAATTAGTGTGTACATAGTACCCAATGGCAGGCAGCTGCCCCTCCTGCCCACCCACCGCTCGCCCCACAGTGCCTCCTGTCCACCAGTAGCCCAGCTAATCAACTCCTCCCTCCCAGTGCTTCCCACCTGCTGCGATCAGCTGTTCCACGGCATGCAGGTGGCACTGGAGGTAGGAGAGGAGTGGGGATGGAGTGCTCTTGAGAGAGGGGGTGGACCTGGGTGGGAAGAGGCAGGGTAGGGCTAGGGCTTTGGTGGAAGGGGTGGAGTGGGGACAGGGCCTGAAGCAGGGTGGGAAGAGGCAAGGTGTGGGTGGGAGCTTGGATTAAGGGGTGGAGTGAGGGTGGGGCTAGGGTCTGCAGCTGAGCCAGGGTTGAGCACCTCTGGGCAAAGTAAAAAGCCAGTACCTGTGGTCTGAATACAGATCTCCTGAGGTCCAGTGCAGTGCCTTACCTGCAGTCCCATCTTTCTTGTCAGGAGCAGCTTGGCTCTCAGTTCTTTATCCTAACCATGTGGCTTCCATTATAGATGTAAATATTTTGTCTGATTCAAATGCACACCATCCTCCCCAGGTATCCAAGTCTTAGCTGTCCTTTACCACCCACTGGGTTCCCTGTTCTATCCTATCAGCTTTTCTTTGGGTATGTTCAATTTATTTTTTTAAGCAGAGCAATCTGTCTTTTTTCTTCAGCCGCAAGCTGTTCTATGAGGAGAGCCGCAGATGTAGCCTGCCTGCATTCATTCCTTAGGGTGCAGTGAGGTTCAAATGTGGGGCGGGGGAGGGGAATGGACAGTCAAATCAGAAGTGAAGCTGGGCAAACTCAGACTGGAAACACTTCAGACAATTCACAGAAAGTAAACAGAGAAAAGAAGGAAGGAGTAAAAAGGTTTAGGGAGAGACTCACTGTTGGAAACTGAACACACAGCACTGGGCCATGTTCCTTGATGGATGTGTGCAGATCACACTGTAGACGGATCACCTGGCATAAAACTTTTCAGGTGTTTCCCATGGAGAGACAGACAGTCCTGGCCAACAGCACTCAACTGCTGGGTAAAATATGTGCTTTTGAATACATTGAAGTGTCTGCCATGGATTCTATACAGGCTGCTGCAAAGTTTCCACTATAACAAGTAGGCATGTAACATAATGACTTTCACAGAAGAGATGAGAAATTACTGCATTATGGGTCAGTGGGTCTGTGAAACAGTAGATTAGCAGCCTTGCATCCTGGTAAATGTGGTGGCTTTGCTGTCACTCAGCTTTGTTAATGAGATGCCTTCATTTCTGGAGCTTGTGAAGAAGCTGCACCTACTCCTACTCTACCAGCCTGGATGCATTTTGAGTTCTAAGGAGTAATCCATCACCTAGAACATTTTCATTGCTTCCACATTATAGGCACATATGTCGTGGTCATCGCCAGGGTGAATGCAGATGTTGGAAGTGGTGGGGTTTTCTATATCATGCAATGTTGAAATGTTGTCGGGCATCCACTCTGAAAAAAAATCACAGAATCACAAAAAGGGCCATAACTAGTAGAAATTTAGTTCAGTTTTAACCAGAATTGCAGAAAGCTTCTAAATACAATTGATAATTCAACTTTGTACTCAAAATAATACTGTAAGAGAAAGTTTGGGGAATATATTTAGTGCCAAATGATATATTTTATGCATTTTCCTGTACTTTTTTGCCTTCATCAGATTAGATGCCAAATAACGTTTAAACATTACATGATATAGAAGAACGGCACCAGGCCAGCATGTGGTAGCAATGAAACTTTTCTAGCTGATGAGTTATCCTAACTCATTAACCCTAACCCTTTTTAAATCTGGCTGGTAGATTACCTGGAAGAGCTAACCATGACAGCCATCTGCTGTATATAACTATGGCTCATAATCTTTCTTGGACCACATTGTTCATCATAGCACTGTTAAAAGTCACTAAATGCTGACTTGGAAGCCAAAAATATCCCTGAAAGGATCATTTTTAAAAATTCTGGTTCATGCTCATAAAAGTAATATTTCAGCCTCAGACTCTAGCACAAATTTCCAGAAAAAAACAGTTCCTTAAAACAATGCTGCTTTTTTTTTTTTTTTTTTTTTTTTGGTATTCTCCATTAGCAGTCAAAATCATTCCTCAAACTGAGAAATAGTTTGATTGGAGATTTTTAAAAATTGTTTCTGCTTGTGTGTGCATGTGTTACTTACTGAAGAAAAGTCAACTCTCAAAGAAGTGCATTTTGCATTTGGTTTCTGAAGCTGAGGAAGGTTCCTTCTCCATTCTTCGCTCTTGCAGACGTGAGTTCCATCATATAGTTTCAGCTCCTGTGAAAGTTCTGACTCCGGCACTCTGACTCTCCTCTTATTGGGGTGACAATTTTTTGGTGCCTGTGGAACGTAGCCATTTTGGGAGGTTGTGGCTGCTGGGAGAGACTATCACTCAGGCAGGGCCAGTTGATTGGATGACTATGAAAAGCAGAAGTGAGGCCTTGAAGTGGACTCAGTATTCAATGGAGAGTCAGAGCAGAGAGAGGACCACTAGAATGATGCGTTCATGGTGAACCATGCTGCTAGACAGATGAGCTGCTGAACCTTCTTCAGCTGAACCTTCAGCTACCCCCCTGATTGGCGGGTAGCAATTGATCTTTTGGCGATCGATTTCTCACGTCTCGTTAAGACGCGATAAATCAGTTGCCAATGGCTCCCCTGTCAACTCTGGAACTCCAGCTTGCCAAAAGGCGCAAGCTAGAGTCAACAGGGGAGCCCGCTACCGACTGCTGCCGCCGTGAGGACGACAGGTAAGTCAGCTGAAGATGCGCTGACTTCAGCTACGTTATTTACGTAGCTGAAGTTGCGTATCTTCAGTCGACCCCTCCCCCTAGTGTAGACCAGCCCTTATGCTTTTCAGATTTATGACCTGAGAGTGTGAGGCAGATAACCCCTTCCCCTTTTTGCTGCTGATGCTCTGGTTACCCATAGTGGGCGGCCCTGCTCCTTGCTTTCTAAACAGCTTTGGGGACTGCAACCCAAATGCATAACAAGCCTCCAAAGTTTCATTTCTGGTAGATATTTCCCACTGTGTACACATGAGGTACACAGTAAGTGTGGAGGAACTTGTGCTTGTCCCTGTGGTCTTTGTGGTTTTTAAGTGTAAAGTTAAAACCCCACCCATTAAAATGACACTTGGACCTTGGTAGCCTTAGAGAAGGAAGAGAGAATTTACTGTTTTATGAAGGATAAAGAATGCATAAAAGTTTTAGAAATAGGGCCCTAATTGTTTTACGTTGCCATTAACTTCCAGATTTCAGCATCATTAACTGCAGAATGGAAAAGCTACTAACTTTCAGGGCTATAAATTAAACCCAAGAAAAACCTTATGTTTATTGAAAAAGTAAGGACAGCTGCCAAAAAAGGCCTCTCTCTAGACAGCAGCAAAGATTTGAAAGCAGGAGCGGATTTACCCCGAAACATACCGTGCTGTGGCACGGGGGCCCTAACGACAGGGGGCCCCAAAACACAGACCTGGGAACTAGGAGTGAGCGGGGTGCTGCAGCATCCCCATGTTTTATGTGGGGCTCCGCTGCCGCCCCACGCCCAGGCCCCGGCTGCTGCCCTGCGTCCAAGGTCCCAGCTGCTGCCCCGTGCCACTTATGTTAAAACATATTGTTGGGAGCACAGAACTGCCTGGGCTCCTGGGGAGACAGGTAGGTGCCTAAGCCCAGCCACTGGGCGGCTAAGGTGGATCACAACCACCTACTTTGCAAGGACCCAGTGGCCAGGGGAAGCAAGCAGAGATCAACAGATGGAGGCAGCGGCGTGCTCAGGTGGCCACTGATGGAGCCATGCCTCCCTCTCACCTCCAAGACAAGTGGGTGTTCAGCCCACGTGGGTCTCTGCCTGCTTCTCCGAGCTGGCCAGCATGGGGCTGCCAAGGCGCCTGAAGCTGTCCTCAGCCAGGAAGATCGTGGGGTCTCCTGTCTCCTTCTCCAGCCCCACGGCAGCTCCACTCGTGCGCTGCCGCCTGGGTGCCCGGGGTCCTGGCTGCCACCCAGGGCTCTGCGGGCTCCGCTGCCACCCGCAGCTGAAGTCTCTGCTGTCATCCCGCGCCCAAGGCTCTGTGGGCTCTGCTGCCGCCCCACTGACTGGCCCGGAGGAGCGGACAGAGACTCGCGTGGGCTGAACACCCACCTGAAGGGTGGGGGGCACAGTTAACGGTACAAACAACATTTGGAAAGATCATTAAGTGGTCTACTGAGACCCTCAGCAATTTTCAAGTGGTCTGTGAAAAAAAGTTTGACTACAAAAACAATCAAGGTACCTCACTTTATTTTCATTTGCATCCTATTACTTATAATGGAGGAGGAGGAGGAAGAAAAAAAGAAGGAAAAACTGGGTGTGGGAGGGAGATAAACGAGAATGTTCTTTTTCTTGGCTGAGTCCCCGCGGGACAGGGAGACCCCAAAAATGAAGCTGCACACAGGGGCCCACTAACACTAAATCTGCCACTGTTTGAAAGCACATCTCTTTGTTATCCTCACTGGGCCTGACGAGAAATTAAGAATGAAACCCTTGCTCTTTCATGACAAGGTGGTGGGACTTGTTACTCTAAGAAGCTTTTTGAACACATCCCACGTGTATTTGGGAAGAGATGCTTGAAACTACAGTAAATAAATGACTGGTGTATCATCTAACCCTGGGACAGTCTTAGTGCTCTTGGCCTCCTCAGCTGACACATGACAGACACTGAAAACTAGGAAGCCTTCCTCTAAGGCTGCTAGTAACCGTGGCAAAGCCCAAGTGGAATAAAATAAATATGCTTTGCACTGGTTCAAATCAGCACACAATAGCCAGTTTTGCTGTTCCTGTGGACACTGCTGTGCCAAATACCAGTAAATCCCAGGTTAAGCATGAATTTTTCAATGCTCTCCTAACTAGGGAAGAGCATTTTTGTGTATGTAGCATATTCCTTCTCTCAGTGAGAGAAATGTTGTTTCCATATAGCAGCATTCCCTGCTGGCTAGCCTTGAAATTGCAAGTGCAGTAGGTCAAGAGGGAGAGGCTTGGGAAGCAGCCAGCTGCAAATGTGCTGAGTGAAACTGCGAGTCAAGATGGAGGAGAATTTATGGTTATAAAAATTAATACACTTAAATTATGGGAAGTAAGGTCACAGCCTGGCTCTATGAATGTACAGTTGTATCTCCTCGCAACCCACTTCAGAGGTATGCTCAAGCCACAGCAATCAGATTTGGATCTGGATTTGGACTACCCCAAAGTTCAAGTGTGCGTGGCCCATCATCAAAATATGAGCAGCTTGTAGAATTGACATCCAGATTTTGCTTTTGAACCGTCCCCCTCCAGACTTCCAGTATTCAGATCCAGGGTTTTGGTTTGAGTCCATTTCTGTTTCTTTCATCTGATTCTCCTCTCAAATTAGTTTTAAAATGGGTGTAACACCACTGAAATCACTGGATTTACTCACGATTAAGTACTGGTGTTCAGAACCTTTTTGTTGTAAGCAAGGTGTATGAGGGTACTATGGGATACAGTATAAAGCAGAAGGCATAATCTTGTGGTACAGATTCAGTTGTTTAATTGTCCATAAAGTTGTAATATATATTAACAACAAAGATAGTCATCATGGCTTTATGATATAATCTCAAAAAGACTAAAGTGACTATTTCTCCCTTCCTTCCCAGTTACATTATTTATGTACCTATTTATTTGTATTGTCATAGTGCATCAGACTCCTAGTTGTGGAACAGGACCCCATTGTGCTAAGGCCTGTCCAAATGCAGAAAAGAAAGACAGTCCCTGCCCAAAAGAGCTTACAATCTAAGCAAATGAAGTATGCTGCAGGAATTAGAACTTTATAGCTGCAGTCTGTCCACTAAAGTATTTTGGTGTTGTGTTAAGGTTTGATGGTCAGGTTGAAAAGAAAGAGAGGGGAAGTCCTGACCTAAATTTTTAAATAGTGCTATCTGCCATCTTCTGAAAACACCACACACACACACAGAGTAATGCTTTATCCATTCTCAGAGCCTTTGGCAGAAGTTTTGCATACTCCTCCTACTGGGTGGCCTGTAGGATGCATTAAAGCTCATAGTCTTGTGAAAAAATTTTTCTCAATTGTTTGTTTTAAAAAAATTAATATCCAGGCAAAAGAGATTTAACATTTTGAGATATGATAGAAATAACAGGCTGGAAATCAGACTCTGGGTGCTGTATTTGGGTTTTTGGATGGGCTAGATAGTAGTGAGATATTTTGATTTGTTTTGGGAGTCACAGTTAATTATAGGTAGAGACAAAGTATTATTTCTGTGGTGTTTGCTCCTGGGTTGGGTTTGTTGTTGTTGTTTTTTCTCCTGGGTATGGCTTTCAACCAGGTGTCCAAATCTGAAGGATCCTTCTTGGCAGTAGTAAGTGGCAAAAAAACGGGGAAAAAGCCAGTTCTTGTTTATGCTTCATGGTTGGTTTCCAAATATTGTTATGGTGTCTGGGGGTGCAATGAACAGCATGGAGAGGAGGAAGTGGAGTAGGATTGTTTCTGGACAGTTTGAAGTCATAAAGTTCCTCTTCTCCAGGTTTCCTCCTCTAGCTGTTGAGTGAACTCGCCCTAGAGAAATGGCTCCTTTTCTGCTTATGCGCGTCATCGTTATTTAATATCCTGGCTGATGTGCCAACATCAGCACCCACCAATGCTCTTTACATCACAGCTTTGTTTATGCGTACATCAAAAGCTGCAGACACAGACGAGCAATACAGGGATCTGGCGATGGATCAGGGTTGGATTAAACTCTGCTTGAGATTCAGCATCTGGCCCATTTTCTGAAGCTGGTCTACTTTTTAGTCTAGCCTTAGGTTACCCTCTTCATAAAAACAAAAAATTGTTTAGGGTAGCTTTAATGTTCTTGTTCAGAGCTTTGCATAAAACTTAAATATAAGTTCCCTTCAGCTTCCTCACTAAATGAGTCTTTGGCAAAGACTCATGAAGCTACCCTGAAATGGTTTGGTAATTTTGCATTTTATAACAATCCGAGTGGTTACAAGCAGTCTCTAGTGAGGATGTTTTGCTGTAGGGTCTCAGAGGATTCTGAGAACCTGTTACCATCACCGCTGTAGCATTCTAATATAATGAGCCTTCTGCAGCATTGTGCAAGCTAAAGAAGAGGGTTCTTGTAACAAGCCAAGCAGACAATTGTAGGGGTTTGGGAGCTCTTTGTTGAAACTAAATGGGAGAGTTTGTTCTTGATGTTCATACTTTGGGTCCTGATTCTTTTCTCTCTGAGACTGGGGGTAAATCAGGAATAGCTCCTTTGAAGTAAATGAACTGACACCAGTATAAAACTGGTGGAAGTCAGAGAAGAAGAGACGCATACTTTCCAGTGTGACCCTCCAAGGTCTATAGTACAGGGCCAGGAGCTAGGAACTTCTAAATTTTAATCTTGGCTCTGACAATGACTCTCTGCTATGGTCTTTGGAAATTCAGGAAAGCCTTCCACTTCAGTTTCCCCATCTGTAAAATCAAGAAAACACTCCACAGGAGTCATATGAGGGTGGTTGGGTTTTTTGTTAAGTGCTAGCTGTGCTTAGAAGACACAGCTCTGTCCTCTGAAGAGGGCACAATTTTAGGGCTAGATTCTGCCACACTTGCTCACGGTGAGTAGAACCTTGCTCCCAACTGAAGAAAATGAGAGTAGTCACAGAGTAAAGTACTGTTCAACAGAAGTAATGGGGATAAAAGGCCAGCTTCTGTCCTTAGAATTAATAAATACCTGTAATGAACTATCTACATATGAAATATTTTTATTTTAATCTGTCAGCACCATGTAAGGTGCCGCAAAGTCACAATTGTTCCAATCCCTCAATCAAATATCTATTCATTGACTATGAATTTTAAGACTCGTGGAACTTGGTCGCCTTATCAAAGTGATATTTTGGCTGTAGCTAGATTTTAATTGCTATCTAGTCATAGCCCCAAGATAACCCATTATTACATCTTTTAATGTAGGCTGGGCCTGAGTAGATGATGTAACCCAGAATTATCTTAATCTATTTCTTCCCAGCATATGTGTAGTTTGACTTCTGTATTTGGGGGGTCAGCTCCAGTCAGACCAATGTGGCCACGTGTGTGGGGGGGAAAATTCTGTGCCTGCCCCAGGCTTGCATTTTAGGGGGGGACAGTGCCCCCCACTCCTCCCCAAACTATGCCCATACTTCCCAGTCTTTTCCTCCTGATGCCCTAGGGTTGCCTTGCTGTACTACAATTTCCACTTGCCAGTATTTGACTGTGAAGCTTTCTGGATTCCTCCTACTTCGATGAGTAAGCGTGCTCACTCTCAAGCAGCTGAACTGTGCTGTGAGAAGAGAAACTACCTTTCATTGAGCTATAGAAATAGAGTACTAAAGCTGTGACTAGTAACATTTATGTCTCACCACCTTGGGAGAGTCTTTTCTTGTAGCACATTCCCAGCCTCAAATCATCCATTCTGTTGTCCTCTTTGCCTTTATTGGAGAAAGCTACATTTTCCTCTTATCTGGGCGGGAGCAAAGAACAGATATTAGCAGAGGCTTGAATTTTCCATCCAGTCAGTAGTTTCTTCATGCTGCACCAGGAAAGCTTTGCACAGCTGATGTGATGTGTGTGTTAGTTATCGCAGGGTTGCTGGCCAAATTCAGATTCTCCAGTGTAACTGTTTCTAGGTAATTTCCACAGACACTGTCTTTTTCACATTTCTTCATAAATGAAATTGGAAGGCTGTAATAAAAGTATTGAGTCCTGGACAAGTGAAAAGGCCCAGAGAGTTAAAGAAAGAAAGAACTGGCAGGGGACATGGGTGTTAACTTAGAACTATGGCCATTTTTATTAGTTTCATTTGTATTGTAGTAGACTCAACAGCCCCATTCAAGATAGGCGCTAGATGTTATATAAACATATAGGAAGAAATGGTCTCTGCCCCACAAAGCTTACGGTTCAGACTAGTGAGTGTCCTCAGCAATCTCTATTGGCCTACCAACTAATTACTTGGGAGATAGTGGAGAGAGGAGGCCTTATATTGATTCCCAGTGCTCTCCTCCCTCAGGAAATACTTCTGTCATTTTGTGCTGTCAGGTGCGTTCCAAGGGCAACTATTCTTCAAAGGAAACTTCAAGAGCCAGGTATAAACATCTGAATGAACTACTGAGGTGTGTGTTTGGATTTAGTATTGGTATAGTCACACGCACACACACACACAAGCAGACTATTTCTTCAAATATTTTATTCCAGCATAGTTAGCATTCAGAATTTCTGTTCATTTTGTAGAATGTAGTTATGTGTGAACCAGATCCTCATCTCTCGCCAAGGAGCCGAATCACTCATTCAGCTCTGGAAACCTTTTTTCATATGCAGAGCAGAAAAGAAACAGGGTTGGAAAGTCTGTTCCCATTTGTGAGCATCCAGCACAAAGCCTCCTCACTAGCAGGCCTACCATGGATGTTGTACAGGGCGCTGGAAGTCAGGATGGAGAAGGATTGGCAGAGCTGTGCATGAGAAGGCTGCGTATCACCTGCCATTACATCCAGGCTCAAGCCATTGCTGTTGCTGTTAGCAGGGCCAGCTCTAACTTTTTTGCCGCCCCAAGCACGGGTGTGCACGCGCGCGCACACACATACACACACACACTAAGTGTCCAGAGCACCGCCAAAGCAAAAAAAAAAAAAAACACCTTTTACTGCCATCTATACTTCAGGTGTGAGCCGGGCACCAGCATAACCAGGCATATGTTCAACAAATCTCCATGACAATCAATTAAAATAAAAAGTTTTGGCAAGTGAAGTGATTTAACATCTAGGGGTATTGAATTAAACTAATAATATTTTCATGCTGAACTGCACTACAGTTTTTGTGCTGTTCCTTAATTCTTCATGATTTCAGGTCAGAATTATTTTACACCCACTGAACAATGGTCATTCTTAGCAGTTTCTTCATTCCGTTTGATAAAGTATGTATTCTGTTGGCATAAACTTTCTGTGTCATCCTGAAATTATGGTGTTTTCCTTAGCATGGGTTTGGCATTTAAAAGCTGCTCACTTTGGGAAGAAAAGGAAAGCACCCCAGGTTAACAGATATGAACATGTTTCTATTTGAGAATTGAAGTCCTGATCTTTATAGGGGAATAAGAGAGAAACTGTAATTTGCAGCCTTTACTGCTTTATGGGATTCCACAGTGACCATCAAAAACAGAACCACACATATCAGAGTTCTGCTTTTTAAGATCGTCATTTAAAACTGATTGATGTCAATTTGACTTCAGTGGGCTTTGAATCAGGAGCTAAATATATTAGGAAAATCCATCATCCCTGAATGCATACACACTAGGAGCTCATTCCTGAAAATACTTCTGCATGTGAATAACTTCATGAATGTGAATAGTTCCAAATGGGGGTTCCAGACTACTTGCATGCATAAGTGTTTGCAGGACTAGAAGAGATATTTGAGGGTTACAGTTTTACTGTATGACCCTAACTTTAGTGAATTATTCACCAAGAAAATAATAATTAAAAATTTCCCACTGCGCATTGGATTTTTTTTACTTTAATGGTGAAACAAATCCCCCTTTAATTGTTTTCTTAATAGTAAATAAATAATCTTCAAAAACAGCCTGCCAAACAACCTTACAGATATTCAAAAAACACCATATGAAAATACAGACATTTTCAGTTCTCAGAAAGCATATAGGGTCCTTTACGGAAGACGGAGGGGCTTAGATCCCACGTGGTGAAACTTCTGCCACCTTTGCTTTCTCTACTGACACCTGGTCCAAAGCCCATTTTGGTGAATGCAAGTCTTTCATTTGACTTCAGTGAGCTTTGGATCCAGCCATTGTTTCCTCCCTGAAAATTAGATCAGTTGCTGAAGTTTGAGGAACAGACTTACTACAAAGTTACCGGGGAAATCACCTTGTGTCATTTGGACAGACTAGCTTTTTGTCTTGCTAACATTAAAATGAATTATTACAACATTCTGTAATGCTGTTTAAAGTAATGAGGGTATTCAGCTGAGTCAAGCTTTTTTTTCCAGCATGTACCGGGGGAAAAATCAAGTGGTTTTTTCATCTTCTTGTCATTAAGCATGTTTTTTTTTAAAAGCAAACCCAGCAGCATTCTATTAATAAAGTACATTTCTCTGAAAGACTGTCTTACCATTCTTTGGGTTTTTTTTAACTACCTTCTTAAATGAATGCTGACAGATAACAGAAATAATCATCAGGCACATAAGGAGAGGGAGTTAGTGAAACAAATGAGACTAAATCTCTCATAAAAACAACAGTATTTTAACTACATAAAAACATCACAGGCAGCCACATTACAAATCTTCACTCTCATATTTTTTGAATGGAATCACAGAAGGATTGCCGTAAGGCAATATGCTCAGAAGTTTATCTTCTGACACATTATATAATACCTATGAACAATCTACCATGCTGGGCTCACAAATTCAGAGGATCAATATTTTGGCAGTGACTAGTTGTCAGTAGCTTGAGTCTGGGCACCAGTTTTGTCTGCACTGACCAAAGAGAGACGAAGAGAGGCCAAGAATATAGATTTCAGGCTCTTCTGGATTCTGGGTGTTCTTTGTGTTCTCCTACTATGGTCTAGAAGTAAGTTACTCTTCTGTCTGGCTTCACAGCTTCTTGGAGCTGAGCTGCCTCAGGAGCTAAGTGCCAGGTGGATAGGGCTAAGAGAGGGGAGGGCTGAGCATCCACAAATGAACCCACCTAACAGCACCAGCTCCTTCCCTGAAAGCTGTTCACTCAGCAGCACCAGGCTTCCAGCTTCCAAACGGCTAAAAATCATCCAGTGACTCAGAACCAACATACCTTTATGACTCCAAAAGATTGTGGGTTGAAAGATGATCATTCTGTGGGGTGCAGACCAAAAAAAATAATAATTAAGAAGCACTAACTTGGAAAATAGCTTCCTGATGGATAAGGCAAGACAACATTTCTGCCCTGCATTCTGTGATAGGAACGTGAATTTGCTGTATCCTCCATGGACCTGACCAATCTGAAGCTGCCTGACATAACTGCACTCGGCACATGTTCCTCAGCAGGCTGTCTGTCTTTGCTGATCACTTGGCTTCAGAAGGGCCATGCTGGGGAGCATAGTGAAGATCCTGTGACCACTCCTGTCTTTGTTTTTGCAAAAAAAACAACAATTGGTAATTGGCCATAACTAATCCATGATATTGCAAAGTAATAATAATAATTGTTATAGGATAACTGCCTGGTCCTGCAAAGCATTATGAATGTGCTTTACTTTACTCACATGAGTAGTCCCACTGAAATCATTGGTTCTACAGACACGGAGAAAATTAAGCACATCTGTAAGTCTTTACAGGATCAAGGATTCAGGCATTATTCTTAAACAACTGTATTATGGATAAAGAAATTTTTTCTCTCTCACTTTCTTCCTCATGCCCTTCCTTGCATTATATAAATAGAGGATGGATGGATAGATAGGAGAACAAACTTCTTAATTCTCAGTCATCTTGATTATGGATAATCTATATCAAAACATGAACAAAATCGACTAGTTTCTATCTAATAAGTAATATAAAAGGAACGTGTTCAGCAGAGAGAAAGCCAATCTGTTTTCTTTCTCAGTTCTATCTCTAGCTGTATTTCTGTGGCAGAGTTTTTCAAGACAATATTTTGCCTGAACTCTAAGTACGTATTAATGAAGGTGGTGGGATGTGTTTTCGTTTGCCTTACCATTCTTTTCACTTTTTAGTTGACTGCCTCCGTCATCTGAAGCCAAAGTGTGTGTAATATATTGTTCTGGTGTTGCACTTAGATCCCTGGCACACTTCACAGGCATTTGTGTTGGCAACTTTTGGAGCTGTCTCTTGAGCTCTCTGTGGTTATTTGCTGATTGACTGCATTACTTTCCAGACTATGCTTTCCTCCTTCCCTCCTCTCAGGCATATCTTTACTTCTGTTCACTCAACAAGAACATTTTACTTAAATGCAACCCATGGCGTAGATGATATCCTTTGGCAGGATATAGGGTGGTGGTTCTATCCCCTTGGTGCACTATACAAAAGTTGTTGGTTGGCCTACCTTTAAACATGTTCTGCTATATGTTCTACCTGTCTGCCATCCTTCAAATTAGGTAGATATTACGCTTTACCCTGGGATAAGAGGTAAGGCATGAACTTTTATAGCTGCTTTGTTGCATGAGGATTTATGTACATCAAGTTAAGATTAAACACCTTGAAGTCTGAGGGTCATTTAACTTGTGTGTTTCATTAAGTGAATAGATTTCACCTCTTGATTATTTTTTAAAATACAGATGAGACTGAAGTCTTAGTGAGACACTGCCCTGCCCTTAGTTCGGAGCTTATTCAGAATATTATACAGTCATTTAAAGAGATTTTTCTTTCACTTCCCTTTTTCTTCAGCCACTGAGTATTTGTTATAGGTATGCCAGATGAAGATTGTCGATTCTTGTGCTTCAAGGGTGTAAAATGATAACCACCGTTGTCAGGGAGGGTTCTGCATACCTTCCTGATATGATCAGGTTGGCTTAGGTATATTGTTGAGGGATTTTTTCTGCTTTATCAGTGCTGGGGAAGGGAATATCAAACTTGATGAATCACTGAAAGGAAGAATGGTTCATATGGTTAAGGCCTGGGACAGGGACTGAAGAGATCTGGGCTCAGTTCCTGCCTCTGCCACAGACTTCATTTAAACTCTTTATGTCTCACTTCACCATCTGTAAAAAGATGGTGATAATATTGTTTTTCTCTCACCCTTCATCTGTCTTGTCTAATTAAGTTGTTATACTCACCCTGCCCTGAAGAGTTTTCTGTAGCATAATCCATTCCTGATTTCAGCCGGGGCCATTAGTTGCTACCCTGATACAAATAAAAACTGATAATAATTTGATCTGCTGTGTGAAATCCATTGTTACAAGGCAGCATCACATGAATTTATTAGGCACTAATGGGATGACCTATTGCAAAGCCCATAAACATTAAAAAAAGAACAATACAGTTTAAATTCATGTCAGAGTGAATCAAGAAAAATCCAATGATCCTCCAGGCAAACCACCCCACCACCTCCAACAGAAGCAACAAAGGAAGCTTACCAATTAATGTCAAAGGACGAGGAAAGAGGAAGGTACAAGAAAAGGAAAGAAACAGATCCAAAGAACGATTGATGACAAGCGATAAGAACGGCTATACTGCGTCAGACCAAACATTCACCTAGCCCAGTATCCTGTCTTCTAACAGTGACCAATGCCAGATGCCCCAGAAAGAACAGAACAGGTAATCACCAAACAATCCACCCTGTCACCTATTCCCAGCTTCTGACAAACAGAGGCTAGGGACACTGTCCTCGCCCATCCTGGCCAATAGCCATTGATAGATCTATGCTCCATGAACTTATCTAGTTCTTTTTTCAACCCTTTTAAGTCTTGGCCTTCACAACATCCTCTGGCAGGGAGTTCCACAGGTTGACTGTGCACTGGAAGAAAAAATACTTCCTATTTTTTTGTTTGAAACCTGCTGCCTATTAATTTCATTTGGTGATCCCTAGTTCTTGTGTTATGAGCAGGAGTAAATAACACTTTCTTATTCACCTTCTCCACACTAGTCATGATTTTATAGATCTCTATCATATCTCCCTTAGTCATCTCTTTTCCAAGCTGAAAAGTCCCTGTTTTATTAATCTCTCCTTATATGGCAGCCATTCCATATCCCTAATTTTTTTGTTGCCTTTTTCTGAGCCTTTTCCAATTCCAATATATTTTTTGAGACAGGGCAACCACATCTGCGTGCAGTATTCAAGATATGGGCATACCATGGATTTATATAGAGGCAATATGATATTTTCTATATTATTAGTTATCCCTTTCTTAATGATTCCTAACATTCTGAGTGGCCATTTTTGGAGAACTATCCACAATGGCTCCAAGATCTCTTTCTTGAGTGGGAACAGCTAATTTAGACCCCATGATCTCATATATATAGTTGGGATTATGTTTTCCAATGTGCATTACTTTGCATTTATCAAAATTGAATTTCATCTGCCATTTTGTTGCCCAGTCATCCAGTTTTCTGAGATCCTTTGTAGCTCTTCGCAGTCAGCTTTGGACTTAACTATCTTGAGTAGTTTTGTATCATCTGCATATTTTGCCACCTCACTGTTTACCCCTTTTCCCAGATCATTTATGAATATATTGAATGGGACTGGTCACAGTACTGGTGTCTTGGGGGAACCACTATTTATCTCTCTCCATTCTGAAAACTGAATATTTATTCCTACCCTCTGTTTCCTATCTTTTAGCCAGTTTCCAGTCCATGAGAGGACCTTCGCTCTTATCCTGTGACAGCTTACTTTGCTTAAGAGCCTTTGGTGAGGGACCTTGTCAAAGGATATCTGAAAATCTAAGTACATTATATCCACTGGATCCTCCTTTTCCACATGCTTGTTGACCCCCTGAATTCTAGTAGATTGATTAGGCATGATTTTCCTTTAGAAAAAACACGTTGACTTTTTTTCTTTAGAAGAAACATGTTGAACAAATTATGTTCATCTATGTGTCTGACAATTTTGTTCTTTACTATAGTTTGAACCAGTTTTCCCGGTACTGAAGTCAAGCTTACCAGCCTATAATTTCCAGGATCATCTCTGGAGCTCTTTTTAAAAACTGGCATCATATTAGCTATCTTCCAGTCATTTGGTACCAAAGTTGATTTAAATGATAGGTTACAAACTACAGTTAGTAGTTCTGCAGTTTCACATTTGAGTTCCCTCAGAACTCTTTGGTGAATGCCAGCTGGTCCTGATGACTGATTACTGTTTAGTTTATGAGGGATAGCCGTGTTAGTCTATATCCACAAAACCAGTGAGGAGTCTGATGGTACCTTAAAGACTAACAGATTTATTTGGGCATAGGCTTTTGTGGGCAAAAATCCCACTCCTTCAGATGCATGGAGTGAAAATTAAGATACAGGCATAAATATACTGCACATGAAGAGAAGGGAGTTGTTACCTTAGAAGTGGAGAACCAATGCTGACAAAGCCGATTCAGTCAGGATGGATGTGGTCCACTCCCAATAACTGATGAGGAAGTGTCAATACCAAGAGAGGCAAAATTGCTTTTGTTGTGAGCCAGCTACTCTGAGTCCCTATTCAAGCCCTATTAATGGTGTTAAGTTTGAAAATGAATTGTAGCTCTGCAGTTTCTCTTTGAAGTCTGTTTTTGAAGTTTTTTTGTTGAAGGATGGCTACTTTTAAATCTGTTATTGAATGTCCAGGGAGATTGAAATTTTCTCCAAATGGCTTCTATATGTGACCATTCCTGATGTCTGATTTGTGTCCATTTATTCTTTTATGTAGTGATTGTCTGGTTTGACCAATGTACATGGCAGAGGGGCATTGCTGGCACATGATGGCATGCATCACACTAGTAGATGTGCAGATGAAGGAGCCCTTGATGGAGTGGCTGCTGTGGTTGGGTTCTATGATGATGTCGCTAGAATAGATATGGAGACAGAGTAGGCAACGGGATCTATTATGGGGATTGGTTCCTGGGTTAGTGTTTCTGTGGTGTGGTGTGTAGTTGCTAGTGAATATTTGCTTCAGGTTGAGGGCTGTTTGTAAGTGAAGAATGGCCTCCCTTCCAAGGTCTGTGAGAGTGAGGGATTGTTTTCCAGGATAGGTTGTAGATCATTGATGATGTGCTGGGGAGGTTTTAGCTGAGGGCTGTACATGATGGCCAGTAGTGTTCTGTTATTTTCCTTGTTGGGCCTGTCCTGTAGTAGCTGACGTCTGGGTACCTGTCTCGCTCTGACAATCTGTTTTCTCACTTCCCCAGTTGGGTACTGTAGTTTTAAGAATGCTTGATAAAAATCTTGTAGGTGTTTGTCTCTGCGTGAGGGAGAGGATTAAATGTGATTGTATTTTAGGACTTGGCTTTAGACAATGGACCATGTGGTGTGTCCTGGATGGAAACTGGAGCCATGTGGGTAAGTATAGTGGTCAGTAGGTTTCCGGTATAGGATGGTGTTTATGTGACCATCACTTATTTGCACTGTAGTGTCCAGGAAGTGGATCGCTTGTGTGGGCTGGTCCAGGCTGAGGTTGATGGTGGGGTGGAAATTGTAGAAATCCAGGTGGAATTCTGCAAGGGCATCCCCTAGTGCCCCTCCTCTACTTGCCCTACACTGATGACATCTTCATCATATGGGTCCACGAGAAGGAGGCCCTTGAAGAACTGGGTTATACAAATGACCCAGCTCTGTCAACCTGTTCTCTGTTAATGTCCTACCAAAAAATCCAATCTCAGATATATAGATATATAGATATATAATTTTAAGTGGTTTTGTTGTGTTTGCCAGCTGGTAGCCAGATATTAGAGGGGATTTTGGTTTTTAGGAGTGTCCCCCATCATATAGCATTAGAGCCACATATTACCAGAGCACCAGGAGCCTGTGGGCAGCAGTGCAACCAGATGAACCCAAACCAGACCTTCCCTTTGACTTAACTAGCAGAGGCTGCACTATGTTTGTCTTCATTACAAGTTGCTCTTTGCATATCTCCTCCTTCTGCTGGAAATCATTATTATTTTGTTTTGGTTTTTATTAATATTCTAGCAATCTGCATCCTGGTATGTTATGTAGAATTTATTTAAGTCTTAAAGCAATATTAATAAATCTTGATTGAACTAAATAATCAGAGAGGAGAAGAGTGGTTGAGATAAAATGACAAGTGACCTGAAATGTCACCACAAAGCTAGAACTATTTTGTTTTGTTTTGTTTTTCTTGGAAATAGTTTGTTTAATTCTGTTATTAATTATAGTTTGGGCTAAAGGCTAGCATACCTTTGCACTCATCAATGCCCAGGAGAGACCGGTCAAGTCAAAAAGAAAGCAAGCAAGGGAGAGACTTGCTGGTTTTCACAGGCAGAGAGTAATGAGACATGTCACCTCTGGAAGCCTCAACTGAGCAAGCACTGAAGCATGTGCATTGACTTCAAGGGGACTTAAGCATATGCTTGAATGACTTGCTGGATAGGGAACCTTAAGGTCTTATGGTCAGGTCTGACCTAGTTCTATAGTGAATGAAAGCTGTTGCCATTTGATGGCTCTTCGTTGTCCATTGGGAAATGAGTTTGGTGGTTTCAGTCTAGTTCCTAGTGAGGCTAGCATCACTAAAAGCCTCTGTTGCAAATGGCACTAGCTAGTGGACTGCGGAGAGATGAATAGGCATGGAGACGCTAACTCAGAAGTGAAGCACATTGTTGGGGTGGTGTGAGGAAGCTTTCAGTTCCGCTGGTCATGCCGTGTCTCTGCCACCTGCTAAAGAAGCACTCGAACGGGAGAGAATGTTTCAAGGAAAAAAAGGTGCATGTGAAAGAAAGGTAGGGAAATGCCAACTGTGACACCAGAAAGAGAGATCAACCCCTCAGCTTGTGGGCTTTCAGGTTGAAATCATGAGGTGGAAGCCCTCCACATAGTTTTTAAAATGTACCTTGATAAGACCAAAATGAGATTTCTTTTTTCTCTCTGATTGCAATTAAAGGTCAATAAATTATTTTAATGTGTTTTAAATCAATTTTAAATGCAGGTGTGAAATTTCAAAATAATTTGCTTATTAACAATTACACAACAATAAGGATAAAAATATCTTTCACGTGGTGTGTTAGGTTGTATTTTCCCTAAGACGTAATTGCACGTTTGATTTCCTTGGGCTCCTTGTTTGGAAAGGGCTCCTGCCAAATCGGTACATTAAGCCTCACAATAGGGATATTGCTATTGCATCTCTTTTATAAATCATGGCAAGTTCATATCAGGCAAATATATAAATTTACTGCCTGGCATTGTACCCTGTACTTTGAGTGAGCCACGTGTGATGGGTGTATTGGAGTGAAAAATGCTGTATTAGTTTTGGACACTTTATGCTTATATAGATGCTTTTTGGCCTGTGCGGGCCGGAAGGGAAACCAATGACCTGAATAGCCAAGCATGAATCTCAGTTAAAACATTTACACAGCTGAGACCAGGAATCTGTCCTGTGCTCAGAAAAAACAGTTGAAGCTGTGAGCTGCTTTCCAGCGTGTTGCTGCCTAAGAGAGCAGCACGAAGGGAGACTGTCCTGGAGACTGCATTTGGAAAGAACAGAGAGACATTTCCATTTCCATGCCTGGCCAGAGCAGAACTCTCCTTCTCCTTCTCGAAGTTACTATCTATCAAAGCAGAGAAAAGAAAGAGATTCAGAACAGACCACTTGTCTTAAGCTGTGACTGTCACAAAGTGACAGAATTGTCTCCTGTGCCTAGTAGAATTGCCAGGTGTCCAGTTTTTGACCTGAACACCCAGTCGAGAAGGGACACTGGTGGCTCCAGTCTGCACTGCTGACTGGGCCATTCAAAGTCCGGTTGGCACTGCAGCAGAGCTAAAGCAGGCTCCCTGCCCAGTTTCGTGCAACTCCCAGGAAGCGGCTGGCATGTCCCCCTGGAGTGACCATGGGGGCTCCACATGATGCCCTCTCCCCAAGCACCAGAACAATAGCTCCCATTGGCTCCAGGAACCATGACCAGTGGGAGCCTGCCAGCAGGGGCAGCACACAGAGCCCCCATGGTTGTACCTCTGCCTAGGAGCCAGAGGGCCATGCTGGCTGCTTCCTGGGAGCTGCCTGAGATAAGCACTATCTGGAGCCTGCACCTCAAACCTTTTCCTGCACCCCAACCACCTGCCCCAGCCTAGAGCCCCCTCCAACACCCTGATCCCCTCATTCTGGCCCCAACTCAGAGTCCACACCCCCAGCTGGAGCCCAAACCCCTACCACACCACAACCCCCTCCCCCAGTCTGGTGAAAATGAGTGAATGAGTAAGGGTGGGGGAGAGCAAGCAATAGAGGGAGGGGAGACAGAGTGAGTGGGGGTGGGGCCTCAGAGAAGGGGCGTGGCAGGGGCACAGCAAGGGTGTTCAATTTTCTGCAATTAGAAAGTTGGCAACCCTAGCGTCTGTGTTCATTTCTAGGCCTGATCTACAATTAAAAGTTAGATTGACATAGCCACAAGTGCTCAGGGGTGTGAAAAAATCATACCCCTGAGTGCCACATTTATGCCGATCTAACCCCTATTGGAGATGCAGCTTGGTCAGTGGAAGAATGCTGCTGCTGTTTGGGGAGGTGGAGTTTCTACAGCAAGGGAAAACCCTCTTCCATCGCTGGAGGAAGCATCTCCACTACAGCAGCATCACACCATAGCTCTAGTGCCCATAGGATAGACATGGCCCCAGTCTCCTCTATTATACCCTGTCAGGTGCCTAGTATTGATGAGTCCCTAGACAGCATCCCTACCCTCCACTCCATTAAAATATGCTGAACTGTTGCTCCTGACCAATAGCCTTAGTGCTCAAGGCCTGCGGCTCACAGCAGTCACACTCCTGGCCCTTGAAGCTGTATGAGCAACAGGCCATTTCCTGCAGGTTTCTGCCTGAACTGCCTTGCCTTGCTGCTGCCTTTGCCTCCCTAATCACTGACCTGGTCCCTTGGATTGGCTCTTGTGGCTTCTCGCTCTTGCAAGAACTTAGACCATTGCCCCAAATTGCCCCGATCCCCATTGACCTCTCAGCTACTGAACTATCCGTGCAACACTTGACTTCTGCTCTGGACTGCCTCTAGCCTGTTGGACAAAGTTCCGAGTCTGTATTTGTGGGTCCTGCGCTTCCTGGCAGATTTAGGGGCCTCAGAAACTCATCTAGGCCCCAGGGTGACCTCCCTTTCTCAGTATAATTAGCAAGAGTCACTGCCTAGTGACTTACCTTCATCACAGGCCAGTATGGAAGGTGGAAAGGGAAGAATACCCTGCAAACTTTGTTGCTCTGTAGAGCTCAGTAAGCACAGTTCAGCCTCCTGTATGAACTGAGTCTCACTTCTCCTGTCAAGAGGATTTCTGTAGAGTATGGAAGGAGATGGGGGGAGCCCGGGCCCGCCCTCTACTCCAGGTTTCAGCCCAGGGACCCTAATAGTGTCAGCTAAGATGGCTGACCTTTTAGCCACAAAACACAATACAATTCCCTGGGCTACTTCCCCACAGCAGTCCCTGCTTCTTCAAACTCCACTTCACCCTTACCTCAGGGCCTCCTTCCTTGTGTATGATAAGTTGTCTACCTCTCAGTCTCACCAACAGCACAACTTCCTCCCACAGATCCTGACATCCACACCCACCTGACTAACTGGGAGGGTTTTTAACTGGTTTCAGCCAGCCCCTGATTGGCTTCAGGTGTCCCAATCAGGCTAGCTATTTCTCCTGCTTTCTAGAAGCTTCTTAATTGGTCCCAGGTGTCTTGATTGGCCTGGAGTAGTCTTTGTTTGGCTATCCAGGGAACAGGGACCTGCACATCCTGAGGCTGATATACCTGCCTTCCAGCACTCTCTTATACCCTTCTGGATTGACTCCATCACACCTGCTTCTGCGATTGGTTGTTACAGTTTGCTCAGAGCCCTTCGGTTTCCCCATAGGCCTATGTTCTAACAGAAAAGGGCATGGAACCCACAGGTATAGCGCTGCAGGTTCCCCAGGGAGCTATGGGCCTCCAGGAGTGGATCGCCCATCTACAGGCAGAAAACCAAGACTTACAGGTCACAATGGACCATATTTGGGTGAAAATCAAACCCTTTGGGAGTATATCTCAGACCTGCAAGCAGGAACACTCTTACTGACCCTGCATCCTATGACCCAAACCGACAATAACGTTACCAGAGCACTACAACAGGCTATGTATCAAGTTTCGATGTTTCATGAAGCACTGCAGGCACTATTTCCTGCTATGGTCCAACATCTTCCAGACAGACCAGGCAAAGGTGGAACTTTTCATCATGGGAGGCCTTGAACTGTGTATTCTCCTCTGCTAGAGTAGTATCATCCCATACTAGCTAGCTTGGTCAGCTTCCTGAGACCTTTGCCATAATTTTCGATGGACCTCACTGGGTTTGCACAAGAGAGGTAGCCCTATAGATGCTCTGCCAGGCCTTGAGGTCAGCTGCAACGTGTTCACCCCACTTCTGATGCCTAGTGGCAGACATGATTTGGAATGAGCCTTCCCAACCACACCAGTCCATCTTGGTCTCAGCAAGGAAATAAAAGAGGAGCTTGCCTGCGTCGAGCCTCCCATGGATCTCGACCCGTTTATTGAACTTTGCATCCAAATCTACACCAGACTCAGTGAGAAGCAACTTGAGAGAAGGATTCCACCTCTTGTCCAGGCACCACCCACAATCCCTGCCAAGGTCCCCTAGGCCAGAGCCCATGCTGGTGGACCTGACCTGGATCTGACTGGATCCTTCTGAACAGGAACGTTGAAGGCAAGAGAACTTGTGCTTTTACTGTGGTGGCATCAGCCATGTGGTGCCCATCTGTCCTGTCGAGTCCCCAAACCACGTGACTCCAGGAAATGACAGTGCTCAGCCATCATAAGCAGGGCAACACTGGGGAAAACCCCAAAGCCCTTTCCAGCAACCAATTCCTGGTGCTTGGCCGAACACCTCAAAATTGTCCTCACACCTACAACTACCCCTGCAATTCCAGCCTCTGGATTCCAAACAGGTCCTTCCTCTTCAGAAGACCGCGACTGAATCTGGGCAAGGCACTAACTTCATGGATGCTACCATGGCTTTTCTATACACCCTAAAGGGCCCTTGATTTAGTCAAGACATTCGATGGATTGCTGCTCACCTCTTGTCCTGTCAGCCAAATAACTACAGTTTAAGAACATAAGACTGGCCATATTGAGTCAGACCAATGGTCCGTCTAGCCCAGTATCCTGTCTTCAGACAGTGGCTGATCCCAAATGCTTCAGAGGCAGTGAACAGGACAATTTTTAAAGTGATCCATCCCCTGTTGCCAGTCAGCTTCTGGCAGTCAGAGGTTCCATTGCAACCCAGAGGATGAGGTTGCATCCCTGCCCACCTTGGCTAATAGCCATCGATAGACCTATCCTCCATGAATGCAATGCCAACAGTCATTGGTATTGTATTGTCCAGAATTTGGAACCCTAAAATTTAAGAGAATCTAGGTGGCCACCCAAGTCTCCAGAGCACCCCCAATGTATCACAATAGAAGTAGGTGGCTTCTTGACTCTCCAGGAGTCTCATCATGAGATTTGATAAGTGACCTCTTTGGAAAGTCTATGCTGGAGAGGGAAAGTGTCGTTTTCAGCTTGAAGTGACATATCTGCACTAGCTCTGATTTATTTTTATCATGCAAGCTCAAAGTATAGCTGCTGTGGAGCAAGCGGCAGGAAGGGTTAGCCATCCTGAATGTGATCCTGTCCAAAACACTAGGCACGTACTCGGTTGGCTAGTCCCTCCAATCACTCATGTTGCTGTGGCTACACAGCTATCAGTAGCATGCTCGCTTGATCAAAGCCACCATGGGTATATCTGCTTGGGCAGGAAATTACATGTTCTAGCTCCAGACATGCCCTTTATTCACAATGGATGTTGCTCACATGGAAACAAGGTCGAAAATAATATCTTCCTTTCATCCCATAAGATGCTAATACTCCTTACAAAATACATAAAGTGCAAGGCACTCTTCTTCAGTCTTGCCTTCACTAACATAAATGCACAGCACAACACACATTTTTTTAAAAAAGTCCATGTGCAATCTTTCCCCTTGGGTAAGGAAGAAAGAGGGAAAGAACCACTGGTGAAAGATGGTATAATGTTACTTCATGCACTACTGGGAGGTGCTCAGCAACACCATGATGATGGGCATGCTCTAAAAACCAGAACAGAAAAAGGGTGGCCAAAAGGACAGCTGTAGATAGTTTTAAAATATGCTCCCTGGTTGTTTCCATCTTTAATTTCATTGAATACAATGCATTTTGCAAGCTCAGTTATATACAGAGAGAGAGATGAATACATCTGTAGGAAACTCATATTTCTTTCTGACAGACTATAGCACACTAGAAAATCAGTTACAGTTATGTTTTCAATGTTTAAAATAATATCTGTTGTTTTTCTGTGTGAGTCTCATAGGACTGTAGTCACTGTAGGTAAAAACAATACAATATATTTCAAACAGCTGTCAGCAAGGATTGTATGTGTGGCAGCGAAGGGGGAAAACAGTATCTTTCTAACCTTGAAGCATTGTGTAATGTTATATGGATTTTTTTTTTTTATGGCTCGTGTGCACGCTCTGTAGAGAACACAAGTCTAGAGTTCACTGCGGGAAAGAAAGGCAGACTGAAAAAAGTAAACTGAGGAGGAAACCATAGCTTCATTGTTGTGATATAACAAGCCAAGCCAGGTATCTACTAGGAAATTAAGGGAAACTTACCACAGGGAAGCTGACCATGAAACTCTAATATAAAAATAAATCATAATGAACCTAGAAATCAACCCTGTGTATTGTTTTCAGTTAATCGTTATATTCAATTAAGAGTTATGTGCATGGATCAGGAGGCTGAATAAACCCTATAGTCTATATAATAAACAGAAATAACTATAATCGGCATGGAATTTTGGCAGTAAAATTACTAGAAACTAAGGCCTTGTCTACACTATGAGCTAATGTCGACTTTCTAGAGTTTCAATTAAGAAAGCCAATGGTATACATTCAATTGTGTGTGTCCCCAGTAAGTGGGCTAATTAGGTGAATGGTGTTCATAGTTCCGTGGCTAGTGTCGACTCTCAGAGCGGTGCACTGTAGGTAGGTATCTCACAGTGCCCGCAGTCCCTCCGGCCCCTTGGAATTCTGGGTAAAGCCAGCATTGCATGATGAGCGCAAAAACAGTCTTGTGGGTTTTTCATTCTTGCTTCCCATCACTCGCCCCTTCCTCTGTGCAAGGTGTGGCAGACAGCCATTTCGCGCCTTTTGGGCCTGCAGCCGCCATACTGCTTTCGGCAGACAGAGCAGTGGTCAGTCAGCCACCACTCCTGCTAGAACTCTGCTTTCAACTCACCTGCTATCCACCTATATTCTAGGAAATCCTGAAACTACGTCAAGTCGCCTGCTATCTTACTGTACTCCAGGAAATCCTGAAACTATGTCAAGTTGCCTGCTATCCTTCCATGCTCCAGGCACTCATAAAAAGTACATCAAGTCTGGTGGTTCAACAACTCCCGCCGAGTGGCATCTCTTCTCTTGTCTTTCTTAATGTTCTTAATGTTTCCTCTGAATAGTGTGTGGATGCTTCATTTTCCCCTGTGCATTTATTAAGTCTCTAGGTGGTGGGATAAGGGCTGATAGTGTTGCGGAGCAAAGAAGCAGTGGAAAGAAATGGCCACACTCTGTCTCCTGGCAATTAATGGCCTGGGCCCTTCCCCCTCTCTGCAAGGTGTCAGCTGAAACTGTTGGAGGGAGGAGGTGACACCTTCTGCTCAAGAGACAAAGAAAAAGCAGAAGGAGGGGCTAGTGGGGAAATTGGCAGTCTGGATCTGGCTGGGGGCAGGCGAAAAGCTACAGGCAGGCAGGCTGTCTCTTTGGCCCCCAAAATGAACCCAGTGGAGGGGTCGCATTCGCTCTACCTACAAGCTCTGTTTAAAATCATGTTCCTGTTGTCTAATAAACCTCTGTTTTACTAGTTGGCTGAGAGTCACGTCTGACTGTGAAGTTGGGATGCAAACCCATGGGCTTCCCCAGGACCCCGCCTGGGCGGGCTCGCTGTGGGGAAGTGCATGGAGGGGCAACAGGTGCTAAAAGCTTTGAGGTCAAATCCAGAAAGGTAAAAGCTGTACGCTGTAAAGCTCCCAGCCCTGAAAACAAGCTGTTCACAAAAAGGAAGCTTCCCCCGCAAAGTCCTGGCTTCATAAGAAGCAGCTCCAGAGCATTGCCCCGGGGACTCCGTAACAAGCTCCACCCCCCCAAAAAAAAGAAGCTCGGGGAACTTCTGGGAGGATTTATTTTAAGATAGAGACACTCTTGCAGACATTCTTGCACCCCAAGTCCTCAGGGCACAGTAACCATTAAAATAAAAATAGCTTGTCAAGCGGACACTCCATTGACCAAGGGACACTCACCAGGGCTGCCTTGCATGCCTTCCCCATCCAGGATACCTTCTTGGGAGGGCTTGGAGGTTACTGGCTCCAGGGTGATGAACAGCTCCTGGCTTTTGGGGAGCTAGGTGTCTCTGCTTGCCTGTTCTGTAGACTCCTCACCGTCATAGTCCTCCTCCACCACATCTTCCTCATCCAGCATATCCTCTGCCATGCTGACAATCGCCCCATTGGTGGAGTCAACAGACACAGGTGGGGCAGTTGTGGCACACCCCCATAGAATGGCATTCAGCTCAGGGTAGAAGTGGCATATCTTGGGCTGTGACTGGAGCGTCCGTTGGCTTCTTTGGTTTTCTGATAGCCTTGCCTCAACTCCTTAATTGTAACATGGCACTGTTGTACATCCCCGCTGTGGCCTCTCTCCACAGGCCCTTGGAGACTTTGGCATATATATTGGCATTTCTTTTTTTGAATGGCGTTCTGCCAGCACGGATTCGTCTCCCCACAAGGCGATCAAACCCAGCACCTCCCTTGCAGTCCATGCTGGGGCCCTTTTTTGATTCTGGGACTGCATGGTCCCCTCTGCTGGTGGGCTCTGCATGGTGAACTGTGCAGGAGATCTCGCCACGCTGGCCAAAGAGGAAGTGAGATTCAAAGGTTCCTGGGGCTCTTCCTGTCTTACTGCCCAGTGCATCCGCGTTCAAAGCATTGTCCATAGTGGTCATACTGGAGCACTCTGGAATAGCTCCCAGAAGTCGGTAACATTGAATTGCATCCTCACTAATGGTAGTTTGACTTGGAAATGTCGATTTCAGCGCTACTCCCCTCGTCAGGCAAAAGTTTGGAAATTGATTTAAAAATCCTTTTAGGTCGACCTAAATGGCATCGTAGTGAGGACGGCAAAGTGAAGGATCAATTGAACACGGATAAATTCGACTTTACAGCATGGTATAGACCAGGCCATAGTACTACTGTGCACAAAAATTACCTACAATGTTATGCATCCTACACACAGATATATTGCTGATTACTATTCTACCAGTGCAAGTGATAGCAAGACCCAAATGATGTTACCAGAAAAAGCTGCCAGCTAGTTTTAAATCATGAGCACTCTTTCACACTATTTTCAGGCATTTGGATTTCAGAGAGTGAAGAGGTGTTCATTTTAGTACCATAGATGTATAGCTCTTCTTTTAATCCACAATACACATTAGCAGTGCTGAGAATTAAGCATGCGCATCAGCAAGGTAATAGCCTTCCCTGAAGATGTGTGAAATATTTGCATCCAACCTTGAACCCACTCAGACTCTACCTCATGTGTCATTTGGGCTCTTCCTTGGTGCGGGGCTCAGAGCTGATACATCTGTTACCCTCTGCTGGTTGGGAACCTCACTGCACTCAGGGAGCTCCTGTAATTGAAAAAAGGAGGTGAGACTTATGAGTCAGCACTGCTTCCTCCGTGGCTGGTAAGATCAAAGAGACAGCTGCTCATCAGGCAGCCTGGAAGTCCCAACACTCCTTAGGGGCATGTGGGAGGCCGGAGAGGAAGAGGATGGGAGGAAGACTGAAGTAAAACTACAGCTGGCAGGACACAGGAACTCTAGGGTGAGATTCTTTCTGTTTCTGGACAAAAATTACTAAAGTTTGTGCCCAAAAATGGATGGGTAGGTAGGAGTTCTTCCTGTTTTTATTTTGGTTACAGTGGAGGTGGGGCAGGGAACAAGATAAAATATCAGGAGGGAATGTGTAAATAGTAAAGTTCACAGATTAACCACTGAGTATGTATGGTGGGGCAGATGACCGCTCCCCCCCATACCAGCCAGGCAAGGATCGCAATCACCCCCAACCCGCCACACTTGTGAGCTTTGTCAGGCAGGAAGGCAGGCCTTTCAAAGGGAGGGACTCAGTGCAGTTGGGATGCACAACAATGGTTCAGAGCACCCAGACTCGGGGCCCTGGGACACTAACTGACCCGCAGCTTGCAAACACTACCTGCCAAGCTCTCTGAGGAAGAAGATGGTTGAAATCCCTTAGGATTAAGCCCTGACCTTTACTCACACTGAGGAGTAGGAACTGAGACTGCCTGTGGGGCCTGAGAGACTGCTTCCCTCCCCCTTACACAAGGAAGGGGGACGGGGAAGTGTTTTCCTTTTGTTTGGGGGCTTTATATCCCCCGGAAGGGGGTGGATTCACCAAAAGGCACAGATTCAGATAGGAGGCTGTGCCCCAAACCCCAAAACCAGACCACAGGGTTGCAACCATCTACAGAATGACATAGGAGGTAAGTGAGGTGCCTGTTGTCAGCCTCAAGGGACAACCTTGAAATGTTAACCTTCATGACACATCTGAACATGGAGAATGCTGCGCAGCAAAAGGGATCACTAAAAATATACAACTGTGATGTCTATTCCACATCGTATCTATCACACGCAGATCTAAAAATATGGGCCTTTTTCTCCAATCACAGGATACCAATAACGTCAATGGGAAGCCACTCATAATCAATGGGAAGTCAATGGGAGTTACTCATATCCTGCATGAGCATGTCTCTCCTTGAAATCTGCAAGCGTTCCTTCAAGTCAGTATGTTGTTGGTTACCATTTCACTCATGTACCAATCTGCAAAGTACAACTGATTTACAATTCCTTAGAATGATTGTTTTGGCTACTACTCCTAAGAAAAATAATTTGAGCATGATTTAAGCTTCATTTAATTTAAGTAAATTTATGGTTTTCAGGTCTTACATAGTTAAATTCCTGAGAACTCCAGGAATGTCGTTTAAAATAATAATAACAACGATGATGACCCTTCCTCTAATTTACTTCCAATCATCTTTTCTTTTAAGCCACTACCATTATTAACAATCAGCCTAAAACTAGTCTTAGTTGAGCTATTTTTGAGAAGACTTGATAACTTGGTCCAGGAATAATTTAATTCTAAACTGTATTTATTTTATTTTTTTTTCTGCGTTAACCAGAGCTCACTGTTCACCCTTGTCACATTTGCATTACCGCAAATGTTTTCTCAGTATTTCATCTGTTTGGCTCTTTTATATTTCTGATATTCAGAAACATGATGACTTTTACATTCACTCAGCTTTTGGTACACCCCAGAAGGAAAAGCTCGTTTCTGCTTTCAACGTAGCAGAGTTGATGATGGGCACAGTGAAGCAGCAGACAGTACACCAGGAGCTGCCAACTCAAATGATGAAATGCCCATCACTCATTTAGTGTAGCAGAGAATACCAGTGATTGTCAAAGAATATTATCATAGTATTATTGGCTTCTGTTTGAAAGCAAATATCTTGGCTTTGTCTCAGCAATAAAAACTTGATTTTGATCTCACTTTTACACAGGTATTACTCTGACTTCTGTGGAGTTACCCCTCATTAGCACAATTTAATTAATGCTAAGCCATTTAATTTTTAAAAAAAAATCCTGTGTCAATTATTGCAGTAGAATAGAATATTATCCCAGGAATTTATCTCTTTGGCCCCATGTTTCTGGCAATCTGCACTGAATCAGAATTCCATACCCATAAAATTCTGGGACAACATTCTTTGCTGTTAATGTTTGGCTAATTTCTGTGTGCAGATGCACTCATGCTAGTTCCATAGAAGTCAGTGGGTGTTACCTGTCTGTGTCTGAGGACAGAACCTGGTCCATTAGTTTTTTAAAAGACCAGCAATATCTTTAAATCCCAAGTGCCAAATTTTGTCCATAATTACACTTGTCTATTCCTATTGACTTTGTTTGTATAGTATAGATTTCATGGAGGGCAAAATTTACCTCCAAATTATTTATATAATATCAAGAATATCAATTTTGACTCTTATTAGGTAATGATCTTACCAGTAAATATTGTATGCTGCCTTCAGACAGTGAATTACGAGGATTTGTTTCCATTGTTCTTATTTCTTTTTTTCTTTTATGGTACCCTAAAATATGTTGTTACAAAAAATTAAGGTGGACGAGTTTGTCCATGTAAATGTAGTTTGGGTGGTTTGCTTGTGCTGAAAGTGAATACCATAAATACCAAGCCAGAGTGATCTACTATTCACCAGTTTGTAATATGACCATGTCCTTCATCAAATCAGCTGTATGCTCAATTAAAATATGTAATTAAAACTGGTTAAAACAGAGAAAGTATTATATATC
This sequence comes from Dermatemys mawii, assembly GCA_007922305.1. Taxonomy (NCBI): domain Eukaryota; kingdom Metazoa; phylum Chordata; order Testudines; family Dermatemydidae; genus Dermatemys; species Dermatemys mawii. Next base: position 33,651,022 of record ML677350.1, on the reverse strand, counting down.
ATCTTAGCCACTGAGAACAGATAAACTCATTGAGATGTGGATAACATTGAAAAGTGGAGAGGAAAGGAGATTGGCAGACATTAATATGTCAGTATGGTAAGAAAAAGATATTCGCTTCACTGGAGTAAATAAGCTTTTATTTATTCTCAGTGTATCCTGTGTTCTTAGGCCACTATCAGATAGGATGGTGTCAGGTTTCTGTGCTTTGCTTTTGCACATTAATCTCCAAAGTTTATCAAATCCTTGAACAAATATCTGATGACATCCATCCACTACCCTCAAACCATTGATCTAATATTGGGTTGGATTTTCTTTTGTCTTTTTATCCTTTGTTTATAAGAGTAATTATTTTATTCCCAGAACACACACACACACATTTGCAAATAAAATCATATATATTCATAAAAGATATGAACAGATTTCTGGTCAAAGGTTTAGATTAGAGTTTAAAAAGTTGAATGGAACATGGCTGGGACTGTGAATCAAAGGTTTTGGGGTGGGTGAGTGTCAGGAGTAAGGCCCTACAACTGCAGCTGCTAAGTCTCCTGCCAGCCTAACAAGTGAATTAGGCTGCCTGATGGACCGAACAGGGTTCTGCCTGTGGAAGCTAACACACTATTCATGAAACCCAGCAGCAGCAGTAACTTGCTGACTGCTCAACACACACACCTGTGAATTCTCTGCTTGCCTCACTCCGAGCCCTGCTCCTGCTTTTCTTCTCCACTGCTCCAGCCTAGAGCCTGAGCTGCACCCAGCCTTGTTCCAGTTCTGCCCCAGCTTTGCTCCTGCCTTGGAAACAATCCTGTTTGTGCTTTCCCTGACTCCAGGTAATCCAGTTCTGAGCCTTGGCTCTAATTCCTGGCTCCAACTCTCTCTTGACCCTTTTCAGAGGGGTAGACATATTAGTCTGTATCAGCAAAAACAACGAGGGGTCCTTGTAGCACCTTAGAAACTAACATATTTATTTGGGCATAAACTTTTGTGGGCTAAAACCCACTTCATCAGATGCATGGAGTGAAAAAAGTAGGCAGCTATAAATATATAGCAGATGAAAAGATGGGAGTTGCCTTACCAAGTGGGGGGTCAGTGCTAACGAGGCCAATTCAGTTAAGATGGATGTGGCCCATTCCCAACAGTTGACAAGAAGGGATGAATATCAGCAAAGGGAAAATGACTTTTTGTAGTGACCCTTCCACTGCCAGTCTTTATTCAGGCCTTATTTGATGATGTGAAGTTTGCAAATTAATTCCAGTTCTGAACTTTCTTGTTGGAGTCTGTTTTTGAAGTTTTTTTGTTGAAGAATGGCCACTTTTAAGTCTGTTATTGAGTGTCCAGGGAGATTGAAGTGTTCTCCTACTGGTTTTTGAATGTTACAAATCTTGATGTCTGATTTGTGTCCATTTATTCTTTTGTGTATAGAGTGTCTGGTTTGGCCAATGTACATGGCAGAGGGGCACTGCTGGCACATGATGGCATATATCTCATTGGTAGATGTGCAGGTGAATGAGCCCCTGATGGCGTGGCTGATGTGGTTAGGACCACAGATGGTGTTCCTTGAATAGATATGCGGACAGTGTTGGCAGCAGGGTTTGTTACAGGGATTGGTTCCTGGGTTAGTATTTCTGTGGTGTGGTATGTAGCTGCTGCTGAGTATTTGCTTCAGGTTTGGGGACTGTCTGTAAGCGAGGACTGGCCTATCTCCCAGAGTCTGTGAGAGTGAGGGATCGTCCTTCAGGATAGATTGTAGATTCTTGATGATGCACTGCAGAGGTTTTAGTTGGGGGCTGTAAGTGATGGCTAGTGGAGTTGTGTTACTTTCTTTACATCATCAACGATTTACAGCCTATACTTACTTTCATTCCTCATTTTAAATGAGAAATTGCAGAACTCGGATTAATTTGCAAACTTGACACCATCAAATAAAGACTGAATAAAGACTAGAAGTGACTGGGTCATTACAAAGAGTCATTTTCCCTTCGTTGAAATTCACCCTTTCTTGTCAACTGTTGGGAATGGACCACATCCACACTAATTGAATTGGCCTCGTTAGCACTGACACTCCACTTAGTAAGGCAACACCCATCTTTTCATGGGCTGTATATTTATACCTGCCTACTTTTTTTTCCACTCCATGCATCTGATGAAGTGGGTTCTAGCCCATAAAAGCTTATGCCCAAATAAATTTATTAGTCCCTAAGGTGCCACAAGGACTCCTTGTTGTTTTTGCTCTTGACCCCTGACTCTGGCATTTGGATTCTGACTACAGTTCTGACCTTCAGTCTTGGTCCTGGTTCTGACTCCGTCTCGATTCTTGGCTCTGGCATTCAGACTTTGACTTGGGGTCTGACCTTTGGCTCCGATCCCCAGCTCTGACTCTGCTTTGCCCTTGGGCTCTGGTATTCAAACTCCATCCACTAGATCTGACTTCTACTCTGACCATGAGGTCTGACTGCCTACCACATGGTCACCTGACAGGGAGGAATACTGTTCCAATTACTTTAATTCTAACTTTCCTTTTACTGAATTAATACCCAACCCCAAATGTTCAAAAATCCAGACGTTGGATTAAAAATTATGAGATTTAAATATATATGTTCATAAAATATATGAAACCTAAAGGCTCAAAAATCAAAAGGCAAATAAGGAATCCCTAATTCCTTATTTGCCTTTTGATTTTTGAGCCTTTAGGTTTCATATATTTTAGCTTATTTCCCACAATCGTGTGAACTAGAAATGACTTTTGTGGGGCTTGATCCAATTCCTAAAAAATCCAATGGGAGCCTTTTCATTAACTTTAATGGGAGCTACAGTGGGCCCATAATGAGGTTATTTTGTGACCGGTGTTCACATTTAATTTTTAAAAGCTAGATATTTCAATTTTAAACACAGTGTCAAGCAGTTTCTATGAGGCCTCAGTTCCTAAATGTGATCCCTAGATGCTACTGTAATACAAGCAACGAGTAATAATAAGTAAAGTCCATTTTAAATCTGTTTGCTATTTCTAGGATAAAAATAGATCACTCCCACCCATTGGGATTATTCACCTCTTTTTCTTGGCCAGCGTTTTACTGTTGTTGTTTGTTGTTGTTTTTTTGTTTTATATAGTTTTCCTGTTCTGTTTTTACAGATGAATTCTCGTAAATATTTATTCTTATACTTGCTGAAAACGTATTTCTTTCCCTTCGGGGAACTGCGGAATTCCAGATGTGTAGAGCTGAAACATTTCAAAAACAAGAGGCCCCAAATGTAGACACACAACAGAGAGGGAAAGAAAGCTTGTTGCATCCTTAAAAAGTTGCTGTGTGTGACTTTGCTGAATGCAGCCATCTCAGATCTTAGGGATGTTTGACTTGGCTGAGGCTGAAAAGAGTCAGGATGAAGAATTATAGACAGGAAAAGGGTAAAATCTTGCCTCTTGAAAAGTCTTGATTAAGTTTCAGTACATTTCTCCTTACACCTACTGAGATCGGACTCTCTGAGCTGAAAGTGCCACGATTCATATCCAGTCCTGTTGTTTTTATGCTATGAACATTGGTAAAAGCATACTATATTGTCTTTTATGTCGGGAACTTTTTGGAGGCCTAATCTTATTGAAGTCAATGATAAAGCTCCCATAGACTTCAGTGGTGCAGAATCTGTGAAGCCCACAGAATGTGTGTGTGTGGAGATGATGGGAGGGGAGTGACATGCTTCTCGGGGTACATTGGGATAGTTCATTGGTCTTACTCTGTACAATAGAGTTACCCCTCACAGAATATGAAATTATATAAAGGGGTTAGGTCTCTGTCCTGAAGAGCGTACTATCTATAAGACAAGCAAACAGCCAAAGGGGTGGAGGTCAGGGCCACAACATATGAAGGAAGTGCTCAAGGTGGTAATGGTTATCACTGTGGCAATCTAATGTTTTAATCACATTATTCTGAGGCAAAATAAATAATTACGAGGTACCTGCAACCTTGCTTTAATCTGCCGATTGGTTTCTTGTAAGTGTCATGGTAGAAATGTTTCTTCAGGGGGGATTTAAATGTGGAGCAGGTGGTGACCTTTCGTATCAGCTAGCAATTACTCTTCCACATATTTGGGCAATGTGGTATAAGTTTCAGAAATAGCGGCAGGTTACCAGAGAAGCGGGTGGGGAACAGTGCAAAAGGAGACAAAGGCAGATAAGCAAGGATGGGTATAATTATACAGGTCCTGGAAGGGTGAAGACAAGAAGCTTGAACTGGATGGTTGGAGTTCCAAGGAACTAAATTTTGCTGAGCTCACAGAGGATGAGTTTCTTCATCTCATCTGTGTCTTTGTGCACATCATAAAACAAGCTACCAAAACTATCATTCTCTGTCCAGAGGAGACTCCTTGCTGAATTTCAATACAGCTGAATTTGGTTCCAGGACATCTGTAGCAGTGGATGCAGTATACATCTGTAGATCAGAACTAGTATACATTAATCAAAGCTGAAATATTTGTGCTGTAGATCAGGAGTGAGATGCCTTGGGCTAGCCATGCCATACCTGACTGGCCAGTACTATTGTCTTTTTACTTTTCTGAGCATGGGGAGGTCTTAATCCTTCAAGCCGTTGAGAGCCTCTTGCAAACTGTGAGGAGGTGTGGGGGTGCTTGTAACCTTGCAGGTAGACATTGGCACCTTGAAATTGTGGAAAAGTAGCATCACTTGCCCCATAACCTCAGCCGTGCCTAACACAATGCCATCAACAGCCTCAGGAACAATTCTGACATCATAATCAAAAAGTCTGACAAAGGAGTCATGTTGTCATAATGAATAAGTTGGAATATGAACAAGAGGCAGCTCTCTAACTCCACATTTTACAGGCCATTATCCTCTGATCCCACTGAGAATTACTAAAAGAAACTATACCATCTGCTCAAGAAACTCTCTGAAAAAGCACAGGAACAAATCTGTACAGACACATGCCTAGAACCATGACCAGGGGTATTCTCTTTGCTACCCAAGATCCATAAACCTGGAAATCCTGGACGCCCCATCATCTCAGGCATTGGCACCCTAACAGCAGGGTTGTCTGGCTATGTGGACTCTCTCTTCAGGCCCTACGCTACCAGCACTTCCAGCTATCTTCAAGAGACCACTGACTTCCCAAGGAAACTACAATCCATCGGTGATCTTCCAGAAAACACCATCCTGGCCACTATGGATGTAGAAGCCCTCTACACCAACATTCCACACAAAGATGGACTACAAGCTGTAAGGAATAGTATCCCCGATAATGTCACGGCAAATCTGGTGGCTGAACTTTGTGACTTTGTCCTTACCCACAACTATTTCACATTTGGGGACATGTAGCAGGGCAGGAGTAAACCCCTTTAAAGCCCTGCCGAAATGCTGACGGTGGCCTCTTTTCTGGCCGGGAGGCCAGCGGCAGAGATGCAGGGAGCCCAGCTACAAGCCCTAACGAGGGCTGGCTCAGGGAAAGGCACTGAGCTAAGTGTTGGTAGCTGGGCTGAAGCACCAGGAGGGCTATAAAAGCCCTGGGTAAATCCCAGTAGGGAGGTGTCACGTTACTGAAATTACCTGGGATCATATAGATCATTGGTGCAACCAAGGTCCGGTAGGGGAACCAAATCTTACGTAAAGGGGGCCATATAAGGTGTCTAAGACCAGGTTATGGTTTGCTGATTATGATTATGCTATCTGTATGTGTGTATCATTTTTGTAGTTAAAGTTATGAATGTTGGTTATATAATGTCTGTGTCTCAAACTTATGCTTTGCTTCTGGGTGACCTCCCAGACAAGCTGCAGCTCTGCCTGGCTGGTTTGATGGCCCATTAAGGACCATCAGTTACACAACTGACCCACTGAGAGAGGGCGGGCACATCCTGTGTCTTAGCGAGGGGACAGGGATTGCCCATGTGACTCAATACTCCATTTTGCTGTAAGTTTCCACAGCAAAAGATAAAGAGAATTCCTGCACCTGGGGAAAACTATAAAATGCTGCTTGAGCCCCACCCCCGGTCTTCAGTCTCCAGTCTCAAGCCTTACTCCTATCTCTGGATGGAACTTTGCTACACATGGAAGCTCTGAATAGAGGACTGAATGACCCATCCATGCAGGGGATGCATTCCAGAGACTTTGATTTGAACTTGCAGCTTATTCTACTACTGATGCAAGCCTGAACCGAGAGATTTGCCATTACTGCATGTAATTGATTTCCTTTAACCATTTCTAATCCTCACCTATATCTTTTTCCTTGTATAATAAAACTTTAGATTTTAGATTCTAAAGGATTGGCAATACCATGATTTGTGGGTAAGATCTGATTTGTATATTGACCCGGGTCTGGGCCTGATTCTTTGGAATTGGGGAGAACCGTTTTCTTTATTTGTGGTATTGGTTTTCATAACCATTTGTCCGCAGGACAGATGGCTGCTGGTGGTGATATTGGAAAACTGGAGTGTCTTAGGCAGTGGTTCTCAAACTTTTGAGAACTGCGACCCATTTTTCCTTCCTCGGCTGCCGTGGAGGACCCTTGTATGTCCCCCGAAAAGCCGCCGAATAAATTACTTCCGAATTCGGCGGCTATTTTTGGCAGACATGCCAATCGCTCCCGAAATAGCTCGGCATGTCCGCCGAAAAGCCGCCGAATGCAGAAGTAATTCATTCTGAGGCTTTTAAGTGGTGGCAGGAGCTCGCAACCCCCCTGGAAGCGCTCAGCGACCCCCAGGGGGGTCGCAACCCCCAGTTTGAGAAACCCTGGTCTAAGGGAATTGCTTGTGTGACTTTGTGGCTAGCCAGTGGGGTGAAACCAAACTCTCTTGCTGTTTGGCTGGTTTGATTTGACTTAGTGGTGGAGAAACCCCAGCTTTGGGCTATAACTGTCCCCTTTGGAGCAATTTGTCCTGATTTGGCATTCTCAGTTGGATCCCACCAGGAACAGCACCGTCACAGGAGGCTAGGCTGAGAGGAGGCAGGCGGACTGTCTTGGTGCTTCCTTGGTGAGTAAAGAAGCCTCAAGGGACAGGAGACCCTGGAGAGGATCTGGGGAGTCACTATCTTTTGGGGGATTTGGGGCACTGCACGAGCACTAAGAATAAAGGCACTTGGGTGAAACAGCATGACAGCATGGAGAACTTTTGATTTCACCACCTCAAACACAGGGTGCAGGCACCAGAGGGTACAGACCTGCATAGACCCTGTGACAGGACAATATATACCTTCAAGTCAGTGGCACTGCTATGGGTACCCGCATGGCCCCACAGTACACCAACATTTTATGGCTGACTTAGAACAACGCTTCCTTAGCTCTCGTCCCCCAACGCCCCTACTCTACTTGCGCTATATTGATGACATCTTTATCATCTGGACCCATGGAAAAGAAGCCCTTGAAGAATTCCACCATGATTTCAACAATTTCCACCCCACCATCAACCTCAGCCTGGACCAATCCACACAAGTGGTCCATTTCCTGGACACTACTGTGCTAATAAATAATGGGCACATAAATACCACCCTATACCGGAAACCTACTGATCGCTGAACTTTCCTACATGCCTCCAGCTTCCATCCAGGATCCATTGTCCCACACGATCCATTGTCTACAGCCAAGGTCTAAGAAACAGTTGCATTTGCTCCAATCCCTCAGACAGAAACAAACACTTACAAGATCTCTATCAAGCATTCTTAAAACTACAATACTCACCTGCTGATGTAAAAAAACAGATTGACAGAGCCAGAAGAGTACCCAGAAGTCACCTACTACAGGACAGGCCCAGCAAAGAAAGCAACAGAACGCCACTCGCCGTCACCTTCAGCCCCCAAATAAAACCTCTCCAGTACATCATCAAGGATCTACAACCTATCCTGAAAGACGATCTCTCACTCTCACAGATATTGGGAGACAGACCAGTCCTCACTTACAGATAGCCCCCAAACCTGAAGCAAATACTCACCAGCAACCACACAACAAAAACACTAACCCAGGAATCTATCCTTGCAACAAAGCCCGATGCCAATTTTGTCCACATATCTATTCAAGTGATACCATCATAGGACCTAATCACATCAGCCACCCCATCAGGGGCTCATTCACCTGCACATCTTCCAATGTGATATATGCCATCATGTGCCAGCAATGCCCCTCTGCTATGTACATTGGCCAAATTGGACAGTCTCTACACAAAAGAATAAATGAACACAAATCTGACATCAGGAATCATAACATTTAAAAACCAGTAGGAGAACACTTCAACATCTCTGGTCACTCAATAGCAGACTTGAAGGTGACAATTTTACACCAGAAAAACTTTAAAAACAGACTCCACTGAGAAGCTGCTGAATTGGAATTAATTTGCAAATTGTATACTATTAACTTCGGTTTGAATAGAGACTGGGAGTGGCTGGGTCATTACTCAGATTGAATCTATTTCCCCAGTTAAGTATCCTCACATGTTCTTGTCAACTATCTGATATGGGCCATCTTGATTATCACTATAAAAGTTCTTTTTCCTGCTGATAATAGCTCATCTTAATTAAATAGCCTCTTAGAATTGGTATGGCAACTTCCACCTTTTCATGTTCTATGTATGTGTGTATATATATATCTTCGTGCTATATGTTCCATTCTATGCATCTGATGAAGTGGGCTGTAGCCTATGGAAGCTTATGCTTAAATAAATTTGTTAGTCTCTATGGTGCCACAAGTACTCCCTATCATTTAATACAGTGGGACCCCGCAATACTGCGACGATTGGGATCCAAAAAAACCCGATCGCGATAATGGCGGAGTCGCGGTATTGCCGGGTTCCACTGCATCAAAGCAGCAGCCACTGCCGCCATCGGGAGCCAGCCGCGCACTGCGCTATAAGTGGATTCGCGCTATAGCGGGGCGCAGTATTCCGGGGTCCAACTGTACTTTCTTTCTTCTGACAGACTTTATGTAAAGCAAGATGGTAGGTACCACATAAGGGTGTTTTTTTATGGAGTTGAAAAATATTTGCATTATTCTAGTGACAAGAAAGTGGTTGCATATATTCTTTGGAGATTATATTCCCTCCCAGGATACATACACTGGCATAAGGAATCCAGCCTGCGGTGTTTATCCAGCTGAAGCTGACTAGGGACAGCTTTGTTGAAACTAATGTCCCATGGTAGAGAAAACTGGGCATACAGACAAATTGTGATCAAATACTCTAGGTAACATGTATGTCAGTTCTGTGTATCGTTAATGCTAATGTATTACCTGAGAAGCTTAGAATTGCTCTAGAATCCTACAGTGCAATTGGGGTCCATCCAAAGCCCAAGAGAGTCCTTCCATTGGCTTCAACAAACTTTGGGTCAGTCCCCCGGGGCATTGAAGCATCAGCACTGAACAGATGAGTGGGCTATGAAACTACAACACACATTCTTACAATGCAGTCTCCTATCGAAGGGCTTAATCTTGCATGGTATTGAAGCCAATGATGACTGAAGATGCTCAACAGGAGTTCCACTGTTTCATGTAGCAGATGTGAGTGAACTAGATTTTAATTGCAGTTGGGATTAAGAAAGGCAGGTTACAAGAAATGGGAAAAAACTGAAGGAACAAAAGGTGGGAAAAGATTTTATAGACAGAAACAGGAAGATTTTGCATCTGTTTGAGAAGATCTACAAGGAAAGAACCAAATTCTGCTAGCTTCATTCATGTGAAGACTCCCATTTTAATGAATGGTATCACTCACATGAGTACGGTAAACTGAATTTTGCCTTAAGACTGTTCTTCTTGATAGATCCCAAATCTCCAGGTGTTTTTCTTTTTAAAGTTTATTTTCACTGAAAATTATTAGAGTAGCAAATGCATTGTGCTTTTAAATCACCATATTATTGAGCGTAGTGGTATAATTTGATAAAATTTTTCAATAATAATATTGAATAATACATCACAAAATATTGTTAATCACACAAAATATCATCCTCTAATCTAAAACTCCCTTCAGCTTCAGTCGGATTTTTGCCTAATGATCAGGCCTCAGAGGTATTTGGCTCATCTCTTTGTTGCAATAAAATAGGGTAAGACAATCATTTGAATTGATAAGAAACAGGGAATTAAGTAATAACACAGATTGTTGACATAGTTAATTTTAGGTGTGTATAAAAAGAATTGTCTACTTGAAAAACAAATAGAAAGGTTACAGTGGTGGAAACCACAGTATTAACCTATCTACCATCTAATCAGGCTGGCAGATGGACATGGAATTTAAGCAACTGAATGCGATTTGATATACTACGCATTATTAGTAATGCTGTTGTTTCAATGCCTTAACTACTAATAGAGGTGAGATGGTAAATTACTAACAGTTTAAGACAATGATACTCAGACTATGGCTCTCAACAGGCAAATGGCTCTTTAATGTGTCTCCTATGGCTCTTTGCAGCACATGATATTAATAGGCTGTGTGATTTAATATTTACCAATCAGGATGCTTTTATTATGTTATTAACCAATTAAGCTATCAATTTGCACTAAGTTATCAACTTATTTCCTATGAAAATAATGATATATATTAAATATTTCCCCTCTCATTCACACTGCTCTGGCTCTTTTGGATAATGTTGATCACTAATTTGGCTCCTGAACCGCTGAAGGTCTGAGTATCACTGGTCTAAGAGTTTGAGCCTAGAAGGCCTTTCTCCTGCTAACTTGCATGTATAGTTCTATTGACTTAGTCCTGGATCCTTCAATGAGCTCTGTGTGGTTGGACCCTTGTGTCCTGCTAGAGCCCCATTGATGTCAATAGGGCTTGACCATAAAGGTTCAAGGATAGGCCTGCGCAGAGCTCATTTCAGGATCACCGACTTACTGAGAACATCCCCACTGCCTTAACATCTACATAACAATCTGAACTATCAAAGCCCTATGCCAGCATGTCCTGGGTCTTGCATAACGTTTAGAATAGGGTTTACTGGCGTGAGCTCAGCTTGGGTGATTTCATGGTCCTAGCTGGAGATGTTCAGAGAAATCTTCCCAGGACATTATATAAACAAATAATCTTAGTAAAGCCACATTTTGCAACCATTTTTCTGTATTTTGTGTTCATCAGGTTAACTATGTGCTGCAATTAGATTTTTTTCTGCCCAACACTGTGCAGAGAAATCCAATTGCTGTGGATATTTTTTTAGTGGTATTGGTAACCAAAATTCTTGATATGATTTAGAGCATTTTCATTTTATTGTCCAGTTGAATTATGTCACTGATCAGTTGCCGTGTCTATTTCATTATTTAAATAACTCCTTGAGAACTGATCAAATCTGAAATAGCATGGCCCCTTTTAAGGGAAGTCTAATCATGTTTTTGAGCCAGCCTTGGAACACATGGTTCTTTATTAGCCTAATAAGCCTCCATTATCCCATTCCTAAAGTTCTATTCAAGCCCTGTATTTAACGTAAAGTACCCTGCTTAGGTTAATTAGAGCATATTATCTTGGATGAAAATGCTGAATCTTATTCTGTAGAGTCAATGCTTGGAGAATTTGTTAATACACTGCATGTACCCAGATTGGTTCTTAATCTTAACCTTGGCGTGTGTTAGCAATGCAATTACCTACTTGCAATTGCTGCCTGTTTCTTGGCAGAAGGAAATTCTGAACAGTGGGTTATTTCACTAAAGATAGAAAATGACTCATTTTGATTACTCAGTCATGTCCTTTCCTACTTATCCACATACAATGGGAAAGTCTGATAGTAGCAGAGGAAAAAGAAGCAGCATGTGATCATGTAATTTCCCTCACTTCACCGTTTAGTTGTAGTGAAACCAAAATGTCAATAAATGTAATACAAGAAGGAGCGATAAGTTTCACCCTGGTGCAATTATCTCTAGGCAGATTTTGAATTTACAGGTTCAATATTGGGTGATAGGAGTAGACTAGTCAATTTTATGTTTAGTCAGTTTTGCTTTCTCCCTCTTATGTATTCACACAATGTTCTCATTTTAAGATTGCAGACTGGGAGGGGAGGGGGAATGTTTACATCCAACCAAAAACTGTTTTAAATTAAATTAAATTATTATGGTTACAGTTTATCTATAATTATGTTGAGTGAAATTTTCAAAAGCCTCTTAATGGCTTAGGAGCTCATGTCTCATTTTCAAAAGTGATGAAGGCTCTTAGGCGCCTATGTCCTATGGACTTTCAGTGGAATAAGTACACTGCAGATGTGAGTAGTATGCAGTATAGATGTTATAAATGTTCACAGAGAAGTGTATCTTTTTTCCATAGAAAAATTTCTAAATTCAAATTTTTTCAACCAGCTCTAGTAATAAGCATAGCAGTAGCAAGTGTTATTGATGGTTGTAAGCAACCAGTTGGACTATGTAACAATGTCTTTAATTAACCATTTATTAAAACAATTATTAATTATTTATTAACTTTTTATTAGCTATTTATAAATGTACCCTTAATATAAATTTTTTACATTATTTAAGAAAACTGAGAAAATATTTCTGTTATTCTGTTTATTTCAAGACCTAAATTCTTAGACTAAGCTACCTGATGGTATCCCTTTAAATATATATCCTGTGTCAGTACACCTGCTATAAGCCTATGACAATGAGACTGTACAGAACTATGGCAAAATTTAGTTAGAATACTGTGTGAATGCATATCATGTCCTCCTGCATTGCTTAGGGTCAGAGAGGTTACACAGGTGTAAATGGAGAGGAGATTTTTGTGCTAAGAACATCAGAACACTAATATTAGTTTAAAACAGCATTTTTGTGGGCTTTGCATTTTTTGATTTTTCTTTAAAGTTTAATTTAAAAATAAATAAATAAAAGAGCTGAAATATTACATCATAGCAGCATCTTGGAGGTATTTCCACAGGTGGATTATGTGATCAATTAAAAGCAGAATGACTTGTTACAGACTATAAGATTTTTTCCACCCAAAGAAATTATAGCCAGAAGTGTACATTAGTATTTAAACAATTTTAGTACATGTCTGAAGTGCCTAATGATAATGAAATGATAATGTAACGATACTTCTTATTTACAAAGTAATAACCTATTCTAGGCCAAATAAATTCTGAGGCTGAAAACAGAAATTTTAGTGTAGGATGCAGTTATTACTGAGTTAATAGGAAAGCACCCTCAAAATCATTCTTGTATACTGAAATATGCTTTCTGACCTTTCACCTCTGCACTCATCTTGGCTACTCTAAAAACCATCTGTCCTGTTTGGCTATTGCCTTCAACTTGATGTCTGACCAGTTTCTAAGCCCTCTTTCCCCAGGCTGTCAAACCATCTAGCTCCTTGGTATATTTTTAATGTATCCTTGGTAGCCCTTCCTCTTGGCAGAGATCTAGTCTTCTCTCCTACCACTAGCAGTAATTCCTGTTATAATAAGTAGTATGTAATATCAGGAAGGGGACTGATCAAAGGATGTGGCATGGGTAAGAAGCTGAGAAAGACATGAAAGAATATGAATGAGGCCTGAAGCCAACAGAAATATACAGCAATTTGATTAGAGAGATTTATGGAGCCTAAGAAGAGAATGGAAAAGACGTTTCAGTTTTCTTCTTAGCATCTATGCAACATGCCACACATGACCGGGATTTATCACCAAATTTGGTCCACTGGTTGGATCATTAGCTCCCCCGGCCCAGACCAGGTACTGATGGGGAGTGTGACGTGAATGCTGATTCATGCCCCTTGATGTTTCAGTAAAATAGTAGAGCTGGTTGAATTTTTTTCATTTATTTTTATTGAAACATGGTTTCTCACAGAAAATAAAATTTTTCACACAAAAATTGTCAAAATATCAACATTTTCCATATTTTCTCATTAATTTTTTCCACATCTTTAATCGCTATTGTAATTCTTATGGACATTGTTTGTTTTTTAAATGATCAAATATTTAACTTACCAAAAATATAGCTTTTACGGAGAAATCATGGATTTCTCAAAACAAAAATCCTCAAACAATATTCAGTTAGAAAGCCAGAAAATGTTGCCAATAGTTGGTCCATTTTGAATATTGAAAATGGAAACAACTTCAACATTTCAAAAATTTTCACAAAATCACTTTCCCATTTTTGACCAGCTCTAATTATAACAATAACTTGCAGGTGTTTCCTGTTAACTCAGTAGTAAGTGTATCCTGGGATAATGAAACTCTTTGGGGTTTAGCCCGTTTATCATATTTAAATTATAACTTAAAGGTGCATCCTGTTTACAAGGTAATAACTATAAGCTGGACTAAACAAACTCCTTTGGAGCCATTCCAATCTATTGTGTTACATCAGACTTGAGCATGGGCTTTTAGGAAGCTCAGACGGATAATGCAATCGGTAGTAAAAGTTGCCACTGCCCTCTTTTAAAAAGGATGTAGTTTTGTCAATGTTAGGGAATGAATTTTAAAAAATTTAAATCAGCCTCCAAAATGAGGGAGACAGTTATTTCAAAATCTTAGCTAATGGCTGAGTTATCAGACAAAACAAACCCACTTGGATTCTTTGTCCGTATATCTGAGCAAGGGTGAGATGTAAATACATATCCCCGTATTTTTCTTCTCATTCTGGTGAGTACAAAAGGGTTTGTGCCTCTTACTGAGGTGAATCTCTTGCATGGTGAATTTGGTACTAATCCAGTGTCATGACCATACTCATGTCACAAGCCAAGTGAGCTCAGGCTCCTGCATTCCCATTTGTGTTGCTACCAGTTTGCCAGCTGGGATTTTAAGACGGTTGTCTTTTTTTTGTGGGTGGGAGCCTGATAGAGAAAAAACATGATTCAGGGAACAGGTGAGAAAGAAATGTAGATGGGTCAAAAGCTGAACCTGTCAGTCCTCACCTAGAAATCTCTGTTTGAAATGTTTTTAGAAGAGGGGAAATATAAAATAAGCACAGTTCACCTCATGGGAGTCGTGACTAAGGGCAAGATGCTGAGCAATACTATGATGTGGTGAGTGCATTCAACCCTCTCTAACTTCAGTGAGTATTGGAGGCCATCAGCACCTTCCTGACAATCTTCCTCTAAGCTAAACCAACATATTCATGCATCAAACATTCCAATAACTAGGTCAATAAGCAGTATTCATAAATTATTCCAGAACTACTCCACTTCTGTCATCTGTAGCCAGTTGTCATGTCGGTCCCAGGATATTAGAGAGACAAAGTAGGTGAGGTAATATCTTTTATTGGACCAACTTCTCTTGGTGAAAGAGACAAGTTTTCAAGCCACACAGAGTTCTTCCTCCATTCTTCTTCAGGGGTGGTAGTGATGGCTGTGACATTGCACACTATATGATTTTATGAAAATATGCTAATGAGTGTGAATATAATGTAACTGGAATATGCTTCATGCAAAAGGTCTCTTGTAAGATATCATTACAAAGCTTCTAATCTATCGAGTGTGGTCATCCTATTTGTATAAATGTATAATTATTGTATCTGAAGCTAGAAATATGAAGTATTACTCTGGAGTCCTGTTGTAACTATGCAAAATGTGGGCCATTAATGGTGGCTTGGAATCTTGATGGCACCAGTTAACCAGGACCAATGATTTTAAATGGCTCTGTTTACTTGTAAGTCTTCCTGTAAACATGTGTGCTCGCAACTGGTAATGGGGTCTTACAGTGACATGTGATCATGTCATCTGAGTTGGAATCCATCTTTAACCTGATACTTTTCCATTTAGGAGGGATGGGAAACCAGTGAGTGACAAAAGATTCCTGCCTTGTGCAAAAGATAAACAAGAGGGTGGAACAGAACAAAGGTGGCTGCAGTCATGAGAAATCCCCTCGCTACCACCTGAGCTGGAAGAAGGACCGTACTAAGGGAAGGGATTGGGCCCAAAATAGAAAGGAGTCTAGTCTGTGAAAGTACCATGGGAGTAGCCATGTTAGTCTGTTTCCCAAAAACAACAAGGAGTTTGGTTGTACCTTAAAGACTTTGGAACATCTCTGAGGGTGAGGTTTCATCTGTAATCAGTTTCTTACTGTATTAGGCTTAGTCTTGAGTGTTTTTGTTTTGTTTTGCTTAGTACTTTGTTCGGTCTTTTATTATTTGGAACCACTTAATTCCCACTTTTTATTTTTAATAAAATCACTTTTTGCTTATTAATTAACCCAGAGCAAGCAATTAATTCCTGGGGAAGCAAACAGCTGTTCATGTCTCTCTATCAGTGTTATAGAGAGTGGACAATTTATGAATTAACCCTGTATAAGCTTTATACAGAGTAAAACAGATTTATTTGGGATTTGGATCCCATTGGGAACTGGGTGTCTGGGTGCTAGAGACAGGAGCACTTTCTAAGCCATTTTCAGTTTAGTCTGCAGCTTTAGGGGGATGTGGTTCAAACCTGGGTCTGTGTTTGCAGCGGGCTAGCGTGTCTGGTTCAACAAAACAGGGTACTGAAGTCCCAAGCTGACTGGGGAAACAGGCTTAGAGGTAGTCTCAGCACATCAGGTGGCAGTCCCAAGGGAGTCTCTTTAACCAATCCGTCACAGTGGTTTTAGCAGATTTAGGCTGAGAGCATGGCTAAATTGTTAGTTTCTGGTCCATGTTTGGCTCTTGCTCCCAGATCAGTGCTAGAGGGGCTGTCTGGGGAGAACGTCTGAAGTGTTCTGCAGGTGGGTATAAATATGTGGTATTAAAGAAACACTAGACAAACAACTGTGGTACAGATGAGACGTTTTTTAAAAAATGGAATGGGAAAGATCGCAGTGATGGGAGGGAGGGGCAAAAGTGCATTCTTTTTTAGCCTCTGCTTTCCAAAGCATAGTTCTGAGGCTAGCAGAGATGGTGTCCTCACCAGCTGAGTGCTGCAACATACAACTGCACCATCTGAAGCCTGAGAAGGGGCACTGACCGCACTCCCATCTGGTGGTAATGGGAGTGACGATAGCTAAGGGAAGACTGGTTTTGTGGATTACTCAGTGGGTTGCACCTGATTTGGGGGGAAGATGGTGATCTCAGGAAAGGCATATATCAGTCTAGGCACTGGGTGAGCAGCTAAGCCTACTAAGGAAGGCTACATAGAGTAGATCATTTCATGGAGTGAGCCATGTTCTCTGGGTCTCTACTGCAGTGCTCAGGGAGGTAGCTACCCCACTCTGCTTCTCTACACTCCCATGGGCCCAGATTGCCAGTTCCTTGGTAAGGGCCAGCTGCTTTTTAGTCTATGCTTTCTATCTAAACTGCTTATATCCTGCAAAACCTTGTTGTAGTGGGACAGGAGCAATTCCTTTGAGGGCAGAGGGAGGAATTTGGCCTCTCCTGCATACATAGAAAAGTAACAACTTCAGCATGAAGTACATTCTGTACAGTTTCAAAAAAAGACACCAGAACTGAAAAACTCAAGAATAATAAATAACCAACTGCAACATCGGCTAGCATTGTAGTTTGCACCAGTGTTTTGCTGCGCTATTTCTTAAGAGCAAAATAACCCCCAATGTTAACTTTTTTGTTTCATGCTGCTCAGTATGAGTAATTCAAAGGAGAATAAAGGCTGGCATTGTGTGGAACGCTCTCTCATGTGCTTACGAACCTCCTTCCAGCTTTCTGACAGAATCAAAGGGTGAAGGGAGTGTCCTCCAGTGTTTCATGTAAACATGACATCTTTTTTCCCCAGTTCTAATGCCCATCATAAACTCAGTGTGATGAAGCATTGATGGATAATGAGCCAATGACGCATTAATCTTTTAAAACAGTTCATATGTTTAGCGTCATTCATGTCACGTTTTTACCTGGATACAGACTGTAAACACTTTTTTACCATAACTCAGAGGTGCAATTTTATTTTTATTACATTTTTTTTGCACAGGGAAGCAGCTTTGAGTATGTTTGCAACTGACACCCGTTAAACTCCTTGTGATGCTGCAACAGAGAAAAGTTAGTTCCATCCATCTGTACAGGCATTGTGTATTCTTAGAAGTCATTGCCTTGACAGGCTGGGAATAATCATTCTGTTACTGGAGGAGCCACTGATGTACGCAGTATATGTACACATTGGTCTAATTTGCTGTATTAGTTTACCTTGCCAACTGTGTAATTCCACTGTTTTCCTTGAGCCAAATGAAATTAAGTGGAGAATAAAAAACTTGTTTTTAAAAATGCAGTTTTTCAACTTCATTGGGTAGTAATTAGGCCCAGGAGAAAATTTTCCACAAAAACTGTTTTTTCACAGAAAATTGGGCTTTCAACTAAACTATATTTTTCATGAAGAGTGTTTGGTTTCCATGGGAAATTTGGTTTTTGATCAAAACACAGAATGACCAAAAACTGAAAGACTTTGGTTCTGAAATACTGCCACAAGGCTTCATAGCAGTAGTAGTTACGCCTTATGTGCCCATTCTCCATTATGGGCTGGGCTCCTCAGCTGGACTTCATTTCCCATGATGCACTGCCTCCCCTACCAAGACATGAGATCATGGTGCATCCTGGAAGATGTAGTGAGACCATGGAGAAGAATGAGGGTGTGAGGAACCTGAACTACAGCTGTGTTGCAGCAGCATTTCAGAATCGCAATATTTTGATAATTTTTTTTTGTCTGAAAATTCTGAAATTTTCCCCAAGGATGGTGAGGGATCATCTTCCAACTAACTCTAGTAGTAATAATAATTCTCACTATTTATATAATGCTTTGTGTCTAGGGTGTGGTACAGCCTCTGCAGCTTGCCACCAGCAGATAGTGGTCCTAAAGGCACTAACTGGACATGGGAGGATCACCCAGTATAGTGTGACCTTCTGGTGGCATATAGTTAGTATAGAGGCCTCCCTGCCTGCCTTTCTCCCTGATGTCAAAGGGGGCATAGTCGAGGGGGAGACATGGCCATCTACCTGCTGATCTCCAGCTGCACTATCTGCCCTTTGGGGCCCTTGGGAGACGGCAGAACTGATAACAGCCCTTCTCCATAGGGCCTGGGACACTGTTGGCCCAGGGCAGAGAGAAAATAAAGTCCACCCTTCATAGATTCTAAGGACAGAAGGGACCATTGTGATCATCTAGTCTGACCACCTGTATAGCATAGACTATAGAATTTCCCCAAAATAATTTCTACGTCATATCTACGTATCTGTGGAGAAACTACCACAAACACTGGTAAATTGTTCCAAGAGTTAATTACTCTCGCTGTTAAAAATGTATTCCTTGTTTCTAGTCTGAATTTGTCTAGTTTCAACTTCCAGACATTGGATTATGTTATACCTTTCTCTGCTAGGTTGAACAGACTGTTATTAAGTCTTTATTCCCCATGTAGCTACTTATAGACTATCAAATCACCCCTTCACCTTCTCTTTGTTAAGCTACAAGGATTGAGCTCCTTGAGTCTATCACTATAAGGCATGTTTCTTATCCTTTAATCTTTCTCATGCCTCTTTTCTGAACCGTTTTCAGTTTATCAACATCCTTCTTGAATTGTGGGCACCAGAGGTGGTATTCCAGCAATGGTTGCAGCTGTGCCAAAGGTAAAATAACTTCTCTACCTGTACCGAGATGCCTCTGCTTATGCATCCCAAGATCACAGTAGGTCTTTTGGCCTCAGCATCACACTGGGAGCTCATCTTCAGCTGATTATCCATTATGATCCCCAAATATTTTTTCAGAGTCACTGCTTTACAGGATAGTGTCTGCCATCTTATAAGTATGGCCTACATGTTTAGAGATGTATACATTTGCTGTTAGCTGTATTAAAACGCATCTTGTTTGCTTGACCCAGTTTAACAAGTGATCTAGATTGCACTGAATCAGTGACCAGTCCTCTTCGTTATTTACCATTATACTGATTTTTGTGTCATATACAAACTTTATCAGTAATTATATTAAGTTTTCTTCCAAGTCATTGATAAAAACGTTAATTAGCATAGGGCCAACAACCAATCCCTGCAGGACCCCACTAGTTAAATTGTGAGACCTATCAGTTAGCCATCTTTTAATCCATGTAACACATGCTATGTTAATTATATAACATTCCAGTTTTTTCCTCAAAATATCATGTGGTACCAAATCAAAAGCCTTATGGAAATCTAAGTATATTATGTCAACACTATTACCTTTATCAAACAAATTTGTGATCTCATCATAAAAAAGATACCAAGTTAGTTTGATAGGCTCTACTTTCCATAAATCTATGTTCATTTGTATTAATTACATTGCCCTTCTTTAGTTCTTGAATAATCGAGTCCCATATCAGCCACTCCATTATTGTGCCTGGGATTAATGTTAAGATGACAGGCCTATAATTACCTGGGTCATCCCATTTAACCTTTTTAAAAATCAGCACAACATTAACATAATGTTAACATTAACATATCCTCCAGAGATATTAATGGAATGGAAAGAATGTTATCCTAACAATATGATGAGATATCATCTGTTTTTCTCCAAATACAAAAGAGAAATATTTATTGAACACTTCTGCCTTCTCTTCATTATTTATAATCCTGCTATTTTCATATCATAATAGACTAATAAATACCATTGTCATGATTATTTTTTGTTTCTAATATATTTTAAAAATTCCTTCTTATTGTCCTTAACTCTGCTGTCCATGGAGTTTGCCTTGTCTCACTTGGCTTCCCTTATCAATTTTCTACAATTCCTAACTTCTGATTTATATTCATTATTATCAACTTCCCATTACTTCCATTTGTTATATATTATTTTCTCATTTTTCACAGTTGCCTTTTTTAATTTTTCATAGTTACCTTCCTTCATTTTTCACAGGTTGGTTTTTTAATCAGCACAATCTTCTTTCTTAATTGTGGGATTGTTTCTTTTTGGACATCTAGTAAGGTGTTTTAAAATTATTCCCAAATATCAATCACATGTTTCTAATTAAATTCTTCCTAACAGCTATTTTATCTCATAATTGTTTTCTGCTTTGCTTTGTGAAATTTGTCTTATTAAAGCATCAAGTATATATTATTAGTCTGGACTCACACCTAAGTTACCATGACCTTTTAATTCTGTGATCAGTCCTTCTTTTTCTGCTTGGACAAAGTCTAATATACAATTCCCCCTTGTTGGCTGAATCACTTTAGGAAATTGCCATCTATAATGTTTAGAAATTCCACGGATGTTTTAGTACTAGCAACATGAGACCACCAGCATATGCCAGTCAAATTGAAATCCCCCATGATCACACAGGTTTCTTGTTTTCCCTACACATTATAGATAGGTGTGTAAGGAGGCAGTTATCCTGTTTGCTGGTGTGATTTGGTGGTCTGCAGACACCAACTAGTACCCAGTCTTGTCCTTTATCTGTTAGGGCATTGATGGATAAGCATTCAAGATCATTTTTTCCAAGTTAACAGTGACTCAGAAAGAGGTAATGCCATTTATGATGTAGAGTGGTACTCCCCCACCCCTTTTGCCCACTCAATCCTGCCTAAATAGGTTATAACCATTGATTTTAATGTTCCAATCATGCAAAGCATCCCATCAGGTTTCAATAATACCAACTAGATCAAATTTATGCTAATAAATGAGCTATTCCGGTTCCTCTTGTCTGTTACCCACACTCCTAGCATTATTTTGTGGGCAATTCAAGAGCTTCTTCTCTTCTTGTCCTTTGATTTCTTGATTAATTCTGTTCTCAACCTCTCAGTTTTGTGCTATTTGTGTGCTCATATCTTCCCTCTTTTCTCACCTCTCCTTTTGCTATTAATTTAACCCCCTCCTGATTACTCTAGCCAGCCTGTCACAAAGGAGATTGGTACCCCTTATACTGTGAGAAAGGACATCCGAACTATATATTACACCTCTCTGCTGAGATGTGCTTTGTTTTGTAGGCAAGGGCCCACTAAAGTTGTGTTCAAAGCACTGTACAGACTTCAACTAATCCTCATAATACTCCTGTGAGGTAGGTGGGTAAGTGGGTAGTTGTAGCTTCTCTTTAATATGGAACTAGGACTTACTCATATCAGCAACAGCATGGTTTCAAATCCCCCCCCCCCCCCCCCCCCCCGCCCTCAGACTTTGTAGAGAGGAAACTATAGCAACAGACACAATACTGAAAATATTGATTAAATTAGGTGATGCCTACATTTTAAAGTCCAGTGTACTGTGCTTGCCAGGGCAGAGAAACACATTGGTAGATCTTTCTAAATGCTTCATAACCAGAAATTTTTTCTAAGTGTAATGACACCACTGAACAGGTTTCTGTAGTTGAACCCAGGACGAGATCTAACAGTGTGAGCCTTTACTGGTCAACCTAAAAGACAAAATATGTTAGATCAGAGACAGTAGCAGCTCATAAACCTCAGTATGTGGCCTAGCCACTAGAGAGGGACAAAGAGCCACCCTGTGTTAGAAGAGATTACAAAGAACAGGTCCTAGATCAATGATTAAAAAGAAAATAGTAATCCCCTGAGATCCAGTGGCATCAGCAACTTACATCCATGCCTATAAGCACACCACCTGCATTCAAAAGTAGCATTTTAAGTTGATGGTCAGACTTACTGGGAAGAGGAAGAGGAATATATGCTAGTACAAGGCATTGGGTATGTCTGCTGTGGCCTGTAGTTTTAACACATTGGCTTGTGACCAAGCCAGTATGCCACTACTATTAAAACTGTTAAGGGAACACAGTATACTTATATTTAATTTGCATTCTCTCTTAATGGTTTGTTTGACTGTTTATTACATCTTACCCTGTAAAGAGAGAGACAATGGTGAGTCACAAGAAAATTGTTAGTGTTGGAATCTTAATATGATGTGGAATAATTCCCATGAGGGGAAGAGGTGATTAGTCTGTTTGGCTTGGCACACACAAGAGTTTCCAGGTTTGGCAAAAAATCCCATAAAAATGCCAAAAGGCACTTCTTGTCTTCATAGACTTCATTGCAAGAGCATCACAGATGTAAAGCTTAGCTTTGTAGGGACCATCTGCTGTATTTGCATCCAGATAGGGAAATGAAACTCATTTCTATTTTAGTTTTGTTACTTTGTCTAATTTTGTATAAGCAGGGGAATGATCCCACTATCATGGGGAAGTTTCCTGGCTTCTACTCTACCCCGGGGGAATCAGCTAGCAAAAGGATCTGAGTCCCTGGCCCAACTCCCTTTATCCAGATGCCTGCCTGACCACAAAGACTCCTCTTTCTCTTTCCTTCATGGTGGAGTCCTCCTAACCCCAAGAAAGCTGGGCCCTGAGAGCTTGCCGCCAATCCCACTGTGAGTCACTCAACACAGGGGCTAGGGTGTCCTCACTCTGGGTACACTCTCCTCACTGGCCTCTTCCCATCCCAATGACCACTACATTGGGTTTAAACCACATTCAATTTATTAAATAGAAACTGTAAACAAATAAGGGGAAATGGAAAAGGTTAAAGGATGAAGGAACCCTACACTATGGGCACAAGGACACTGTAGTGTACACAGTAGTCTCTGGAACTCAAAAAAATGTACAACCTCTTCCTAACACACCCCAGGTCTTTTTCCCAGGACCTGGCTGTATCGTGGTGATATCACAGGTAAGACACCTGCTCTGGCAGTGCCTACATGTCCTCAGGTTGTAGGTGGTAGGAAGGTCATGGTCACTACCCCCATCCATGTCCAGCCGTCAAGGCCCTCTTGTCTGGCGTCTACCTCCACTGGGTCCTCTCTGCCCAGGATCCCCACCTCATTCTCCTCAGCTGCTCACCTCTCCTGACTGCAGTTTACTTGTGGCACAACAGGCCTTCCACTATTGTGGTGCTAGTTCTATACTTCTCCACTGTAGCTTGGTCCCATCTCACCATCATCATGACTGGCCTCTGCTGCTCCAGCTCCCCAGCTCTGGGCTGCTACTGGGCACTCTCCCTGCCTCTACCTTCTCTGCCCTAGCAGCCCCAGCTCACACAGAGAACAGGCACTGATTGATGTAGCAGGCAGGCCATTCTGGCTGACTTGGAGAGCTGGCCTCTCCCCACGGGCCCTGGAGACCTTCTCTTCCGCCTTCTCCTTTCTCCTGGTATTGGGAGAGGGCCAACAACCTCCCCCCACCCCACTAAGTATCAGTAAGGGACCAACATCCCCCTTACAGTGCAAAAAAGAACAACCCTTTGCTTTTTCACAAAATGGCTGCTTGGTGGTTGTTGTAGAATTCTATGTTATTTTACATAAAGTGGTTTGAGTGAAACAGGCAGCAATCTGTATTGTACAAGGACATTCTGAATGGAACCTGTATGTTTCTGAATCGAACTAGACAAAACAAAGCTGTTCCCTTCATTTTACTGCAGTCAGCACTGACCTACATTTAGGGCCATGTTCTCAGCTGGCGGTAGATCAATGTAACTGCATTGACATCAGTGGAACTATATAGATTTGCTCCCGCTAAGGACCTGGCCAGAGATGAAGCCCCATTTTACATGTCAGTTATCTTAGCAGTTCTGGGTTTCCAGTAAAGCTTATTAAATCCATCAGTTTGAATTTGCATGAGTTTGCATGATACCCACTCACCTCAGTCTAGTAGATTTGGTTAAGAGACTTTTTGCACTCAGGATGAAATTGACACCTTTTGATCTGGTTAAGAAGCTCTCTGTTCACTTCCTTATGAAACCAGAGATTTTGTCACTTTCATCACAAAACTCCAGAAACCAAATGCATCAGGACTTGTCTTCAGTACCACGCTAAATCGGTGCCGCTGCCTTCAGTGCAGCAGCATCAATTTAGTGGGTCTGATGAAGATGCACTAAGTCGATGGGACAGCGTGCTCCCATCAACGTCAGTACTCCACTTTAATGAGACTAGTGTAACTTAGATCAACTTATAACGTTAGTGTCGACAAGGCCTCAGTTTCATGGGAACATTGTGTCAAAGCCATTCCTTTTTGCTGTCTCTGGAATCTAGTTACAATGTAAGACTGAAACACCCTGGATGTCTCTAAATTGGGTTTCATTGCAAAAATGTAGCACAGCTAGAGAAGTCAGCCTAATTTAAAGCAACCCCTGCAGGAATTAAATTTGGTAATTTTTAAATAATAGCTCCTATAACTTCTCTTGTCAGGCAGCATTTATCATATCAATAATTATACATTTGAAAGTTTACCTAAAACTAAGTTTGGTGAGATTGATTATTTGGCTCTAAAAAAAAAAAAAAGAAAGAAAAGAGAGAGCTAAAAGCCCTTCTGCTGACCTGTTTCTAACCTCTCTATGCTAAAATCTCTTGGGCCCTATACAAATCTTCTGGCCAGTGATAAATTTGGCAGCTCCATTTTCACTATTGGCTCAGACTCAGATAATATGAATGCTATTTTCAAAACACCTCCCTCCCAAGATATGTTCACTGTTCATTTCAGCAGAAATTGGTTGGGTTGGGAAAGGGTTAAGCCACAGAGTTGCTGGCTCACATTGATGGCTCCTATTTTATTTTGTCCTTGTTTCTTATGTCAGACACATGTCTGGACTGAAACTATAATACAGTCAGTGTCTGGATTTCAGTCAAGGATTAGGCTCTCAGCCCTGTTATTTGTGTTACTCCTTGAAGTTTTAAGTGATTTTAACATTGTAAAAGAACAGTTGTGGTTTGGTAGTTCTTTAGGCCTACTGTGAATGATGCCACCCACTATTTACCCTGGTGCAGGTTTTGAGCTAGCTTTCGAATCCAGGTCTGGCATGGAATCCAGCTGTCAGCACACGTTGTTCTTCCATGTGTGTTTTCAGACAGGTTGTCAATGGCTGGCATGTGAAGTCTTAGTGGTTTACCCAAAGTGGCCAGTGAGAATCTTCATTCAAGCTGGAGACTGTGAGTTTAGAAAGTTTCTGCTTTTCTGCATGGTAGCGATCCAGTGGGAGAGCCATACTTGACAACATATGCAGAGATATACGAGATTTCAATTCAAGATGGGGAAAATATGGTGAGAACAACTGATTGTGTGAGAAATCCACCATTTTGGGGACCAAAATCTTCACCATCAAACTTTCACCAGAATGACTGTCCTAATGTGCCTTCTGTGTTTAAATCCGATCTGGATTCAGATCTAAACACACATATCCTCAGCGCATTTTATGTTGACTAAGCTGTTTTGTGGTGAGACTCCTCACAGAATCCTCTCTACTACTGTCTTTTGCTGGAGAAACTCAGACAGTTTTCCAAGAGTTCACGCTCTCCAAACCCATCCAGAGAGAATAACAATGCTGTCTTAACTAGCTTAGGTAAAGGGAACTTTCTCACATATTAGGTCTTGTCTACAGTACCAGCTGGATCGATGGGTAGAGATCCATCTATTGGGGATCGATTTATCGCGTCTCGTCTATTGTGATTTAACAATCTCTTTCTGTCTTTCTGAATTTCCTTTCCTTTTCAGTCAGAATTTAGTCCTTGACAGAGAAAGATAGATATAGATTATAGATAGAAATAGATAGAGAGAGTTACTATTAAATTAAAAATCGTAGTTTGCCCATAGCTACCTCACATTGTCAGAGATGCCATAATTTTTCTTCATACTTGCAATACAGAAAAAAGCATGATATATAAGGTGCCTTGTGGTTCAATCCTGGGTCTTTTGCATACAGTGTAAACTGTAATATTTTACGATGGGATTAGTGACTTCACAAGTATAATTGAACAACCTCCCTAATTTGCAATATGTTTTGAAGATGAACTAATAAAAATTTGATCAAAAACCCACTGAAGTCAATGGAGGCCCTGAGCAATCAAGCATGATAAATATAGCAAGAATACTGCAACTCAAAATGTGATTTGTTGATTTGCTCTGTCATGTAATATAATGTTATGGGTTGGGCTAAACTTCATTAAAACTAGTGGGTGTAACAGCTGCCTTTATTTATAAATATGAGAAACAAGTAAGCCCCTTTGTGGAACCAGATAGCTGAAACTATAGCAGCCTCCACCCAATGTGCAAGAACTTCACTGCCCAAAACAAAAAGCCCATGCAAGGCACATATGGAGGGGTCTGAGTTGGGTATTGTTGAGGGACATGTGTGATGTCTATATGAGAGAAGCAGCAGAAATAACAGGGTAGCTGAGAAAGAAGCAGCAGAAAGCCAAAGATGCAGCTGGAATGTGGCCCTACAAAAGCCTAAAGAGAGAGCTTTTCAGCTAATTGCTGATTGGAAAGTGGCTTGGAACTGTAAGCAAAGAAATTATCTTTTGCTGTTTTATTCCTGCTATGCTCAGAGAAACAGCATTTTGTATATTATCTGTAAATAAATAGAATTGCATCAGAGAAATACCTAATGCCATCATCAGTTTCTCCTCCTAACCAGCAGGACCAGCTAGACTCTAAATTTTGGGTAACCACTTAAGTAAAAAAAAAGAGGTAACAGTGGTATAATTCTCTATGCTGTGCTTTATAGTTTGCTGGTAAATGTATTTTGCTATATATATATATATTACAAAAGTGCAATCTTCCAATTATTGGTATAAATCTATTAATTTCAATTCAGTTACACAAGGATTGAGCCAGTATAGCTGTGTTGCTCAGGGTGTGGAGTTTTCACACCCTTAAGCATTGTAGTTATACTGACCTAATTGTCTTGTGTAGGCCAAGCCTTATTCTCAGCTCTGTCCAAAAGCTTTAACAAACAGATGGCTTTTGTATGTGTAACATTCCCCAGGGGTACCTAGGGTTGTGAGGCACCTCACTACCATCTACCCTTAGTGTGAAGAAGGGTCTGTGCCTGCTGGGGGTCAACTCCACAACTCCACCAGCCATAGGCAACACAAGCCCTCCCCTCTGAACCTACACAGGCTTCTCTGACAGGCACACTCCAATTCCCAGCCCCTCTGTGCACCTGCCTGTAATGTCCAGCCCCTATTCTGCAGGCCACTCACAGTATTCACAGAGTTGCTGCTCTCCTAGGAACTGTACACTTGGGCCTACCAGTTCCACTCCATATTATTGCTCTGCTTAACGGCATGTAGATACTTAACTGCTCTGCACAGCATGTAGATACATTTGTAGTAACATCAAGAAAATGTTTAGTTAACAAGGTATAAAAATTCAAGTGAGAGCAAGTAGAAATGTTAGAAACAAATGGTAACATCTGAATGAGCCACACGAGTCCCTCAACTTACTGTAGACAGTAAAGCTGATTTTTCTTTTTGCTCACACAGCATTTGGAGCTGACTCTCTGTTGTTCTCAGGATTTAAGGAAAGCAGAAATAGCCCTGCGGGAATACCTGGATACAAGGGGGCACCTAGGCCATAGAGATGCCAGAATGGCTCTACATTGGCTCCTCCTCCACTGGTGCACTCCAGGTATTCATGCCAGGTAGACACCCATAGTTGGCTATTGTTACTTCAGGGTAAGTTAGCCCAGCCTTTGAGTCATCTCCGTGGTTCTAGAGTGGTAGTAATGTTAGTCTGTATCAGCAAAAAGAATGAGGAGTACTTGTGGCACCTTAGAGACAACAAATTTATTTGGGCATAAGCTTTTGTGAGGTAAAACCCATTTCCTCAGATGCATCTGATAAAGTGGGTTTTAGCCCACCAGAGCCCAAAAAAGTTTATGCCCAAATAAATTTGTTAGTCTCTAAGGTGCCACAAGTACTCCACATTTTTTGTGGTTCTCTTCTCCCCTCTCTCTAGTGCCACGCGCAGAACAGGAGCAACTGACAATTGAGACCAAATTGAGAAGTATTGCCAATACAGAGGAGGATCAGAATATCATGCAAAAAGATTTGTACGACTATGAAAACTGGTGCAATAGAAATGGGATGAAACTTAATACTGCAAAGTACAAGATCATGTACTTAGGTACTAGCAACTAGAGTTTTTACTATAAGCTGTGGACTTACCAGTTAGAAGTGACACAGGAAGAGAAAGACCTGGGGGCATTGGTCAGTCACAGAATGACATGAGCCACCAATGCAATGCAGCCATGAAAAAGGTCAATGCAACCCTAGGATGCATTAGGCAAAATATTTCCAGTAGAGCTAGGGAAGTGTTATTGCCCTTATACAAGATACTGGTGAGACTTCATCTGAAATACTGTGTGCACTCCTAGTCTCTCATGTTTAAGAGATGAATTCTAACTAGAACAGGTGCAGAGAAGGGTACTAGGACAATCAGAGAAATGGAGAATCTGCCTTATGAGAAGAGACTTAGGAAACTTGGCTTGTTTAGTCTAATCAAACAAAGGCTGAGGGGAGATATGCTTACTCACTATAAATACATCAGCAGGATAACACCATGGAGGGATAGAAGTTATTTCAGTTAAGTGCCAATATTGGCACAAGAACAAATGGATATAAACTGTCCATCAGTAAGTTTAGGCTAGAAATTAGACAAAGGTTTCTAACTATCAGAGGACTGAAGTTCTGGAATAATCTTCCAAGGGGAGCACTGGAGGTAAAAAACCCAATTTGTTTCAAGACTGATCTTAATAAGTTTGTGGAGGGGATGGCATAGTGAAGTTACTGACAATGCCATCCACATCTGCTAGCAGCAAATATCTCCAGTTGTTGGAGATGGGACACTAGTCAGAGAAGGCTCTATATAGCTACAGAGAATTCTTTGCAAAGTATCTGACTGGTGGATCTCATCCACATGTTCAGGGTCTAAGTTACTGATCACCATATTTGAGGTCAGGACGCAATTTTCCCCCCCCCCCGCCCCCCCGCCCCGGGGGGGGGGGGGGGGGGTTTGCCTTCCTCTGCAGCGTGTGGCTTGGGTCACTTGCTGGTTTGAAGTAGAGTAAATGATGGATTCTCTTTAAGTTGAAGTCTTTAAATCAAGATTTGAGGACTTCAGTTATGCAGAAGTTGTGGATCTACTGCTGGAGTGGGTGGGTGAGGTTCTATAGCCTGTAATGTGCAGGAGGTCAGACTAGAGCAGGGGTCTCAAACTGAAATGACCGTGTAGGTCACATGAGGGCTAGTTCATTGGCCCGGGGGCTGCATCACTGACACGCCTCCCTCGCTGCCCCCGGCTCCACCCCCACCCTACCTTTTCCATGAGGTCCCACCCCTGCCCCGCCTTCTCCCCTGAGTGCGCAGCTCCCTGCTCCTCCCCCACCTCCTGGAAAGTGCTAAGCGCCTGGAGGTAGGCAGGGAGGAGGCAGAGGCACGGGAAGCTTGGCGGCTGCAGGAAATTAAGTGGGGGGAGAGAAGGGGCATGGGGAGCTTGGCTAGCCACAGAAAATAACTCTGTAGGTCACATGTTTGAGACCCCTGCCTTCGGTGAACTACCCCATCACCTAACAAATCTGAGCCTCATACTCAGCCTCAGTGTTACACATACCACGATACAAAAGTATAGTAAAAAATGAAGAGTATGTTATACTCCTTGGGAACGGCACGTTATACTCCTTGGGAACAGCAATCGTTTGCTGACAAATAAGGCATTGAATTTTATCTTTTACCTCTATGAAAAAATATAAATTCTCCCATTTGTCTTGGAAAACTCTCTTTTCATCCATGAATGTTCTTCTTTTGATGAAGTCATTTCCAAGCAGTTTTAATAAAATATATTCACTTAATAATGCACCTCACTCAAAGGACCAAACAGGAACTTAGATTTACTTCTATTGCAGCACCCTCCTGCACTGGGCTGCACTCACGCTCCACCTCTTCCAACCGCTTCCCTGTCCCCTTCAAACCTCTTCCACAAAGTTCCCACCCCAACTCTGCCCCCTCTCCTCCCCTAGTTCAACCCCTTCACCAAAGTTCTCACCCCAACTCCGCCACCTCCCCACCCTTAGTTCAACCCCTTCTCCAAATCCCCGCCCCTTTCTCCCCCTCCTCCTCTGTGCAGGAGGCTTCCCACTCCTGGCCCCTCCCTCCCAGAAACTGCTAAGCCACCAGAGAATTGCCTGGAGGTAAGCAGAGCAGCGGGAAGCAGCAGCGTGGGAGAGAAGTGCGGGGTGGGGGGGAGCTTGGCGGGGAGCTTGGCGGTGGGGGGTGCAGGAGCTTGGGGGAGGGGCGAGTGGGCTGCAGGGAGCTTGGCAGGGGGACAGGGGAGCCTCTGGGAGCTTGGCCAGGGGCCATGGGGGAGTTTGGCTGGGGGGCAGTGGGGGCAGGGAGAGCATCGCAGGCTGCAGGGAAGGGCTTGGTAGGCTGCATGCGGCCCGCAGGCCACATGTTAGTGAGCCCTGGACTGGAGGATCGTGATGATCCCTTCTGGTCTTAAAGTTTGAGTCTGTAAGTCGTTGATGTGGAAGCTACATTCTTTCAGCCTTGTTCCCAGACTTCCTTTGTCTTTGTTGTTGTTCTGTTTTTCATGATTGTTCTCTAACTTGCATCTCCTAAGTCAGACGCTCACACATAGGTTATTGATCCCTGAAGTGTTTGAATTCATTAGGCTGCTTATCCGATTTGGATTTGCCTTTACATTTTTCAGATTTCATTTGAAGGAAGTCTTTTGGCAGTATTTGCAATGTTTAAAAACCTTGTAAATGGTAGAAAGATCTCAGGTGGTGCTTAGGAAATGCCTCAGTTCTGAAAATTGTTTTGGATTAAAGTTTGTGAGCCAATCATCTCCATGAGAGTTTTAGACTGAAACTTTGAATTACATTATTGACTTCACTTTGTACAGAATAAATCTTTGGAATTTTTTCCCCTGTAAAAAGCCATTACCAAAAAATAAGCTGGGGATGAGCAGCAGAATAGAGTAACTGCATTAGCCTTTCACGTGGGGAGCTTGGTTCAAACTGACCCTGGGTTTCAAGTGAAAAAGCTTCCCTGTCAAAATCGTGATTATAAATGGAAAATTGGCCATATTGCAAAACAACACAACATGTGGCACAATCCAGCATGACTGACAGTCTGTCTCTGGAGAGCCATAGGAGTAGTCAAACAAGAGGTACTGGATCAGGACTTTGGCAAAGCTTTATAAAAGCCCAGAACTGGAACAAGGGAGGACGTCGAGTTTAGGATTGAGATGGGTGCATTGCTAAGGCAGGGTAGGGACTTCAAACTGGCATAACAGAAAAGTGTCAGGTAGAGAATGAAGTGCACTGGCAGAATTGTGCAGGGGCCCAGGACTGGAACAGCAGGAGAGTTTGTCCAAAATATGCTCTTATAATACTTCCACCTCTATTGTTCTCTCTTGCTTCCAGAAATGATATAGAATTGTTCAGTTTAAACAAGAAGATTTGGATTTTTTTTCCTTTTAGTTGTGTGTTTTTGTTTGTGTTTTTTCTTTTTCTTTTTTTTTTAACAAAGGAAACAGGAATTGTTAAATGTCTGTCTAGCCCTCTTCCCCCCTCCCTGGTCCTTTCCCACCTGTTTAGATGTTTTCACAGTGTGATAACATACATTCCCTCAGGACCAGGGCTCAGCTGTTAGGAATGGAAAATAAAACCAACGTTTTCAAGGTATTTTTAGCCCAGAGAAAATAAGACCGCTTCAAATACCATACGCCCACCAGCTTCTCTGGCTTGCAGAGATCTGTGCCCAGAGAGAAAGGAAACAGCACGATTAGGCTGAGCCCATTGATTTCAGATCAGTGCCAAATCTTCTGGAGTGAATCACTCCATGATCCCACCCACTACCGGTTTTTTTAAAGGTGCTTTCCCCAGAAGTCACATCACCTGGCTTTTCTCATGTTTGTGTCACTTGTGCTTTCGTTACCATATATGTACTTAGCCAGTCTTAGCTTCACGCCCTGATCCCTTTGTACAAGTTAATCTGTTGATGACTTGCTAATCAGCAGGTTGCAGATGGATCTCCTATTTCCCTCTGATCTGTCTTCTTGTAAATCTCAAGGGACTGGCCTCCGAGAAGAGGCAGTGCGGTAAGGGGATATGGCACTAAACAGATGATGCATATTTCAGACATACCTAACGGCTGCTCTGGGTTTCCAGGCTCCCCGGATGCCATTTGCTTTTAACAAATGTCTAAGCAAGCTGCAGAGATGATATTTTAAAAATGTCTTTGAAATGACCGAATTGTGTTTGATGGCATTTGCAGCATGTGTGCTCTTGACAGTTGCCCTCTGTTCTACCAAGTTGTTATTCCTGCAGGTAAAATGTGCCCTGTGATACTATAAGAGGGAAGATATAAATGGACTACTGGCTCATATTAGAGGTGGATCTGAAGTCACTTGGCTCCCACAGTTAAGGCAACACTGAGTGCTTCTGAAAATCCTATCCATTTTGTTTTCCTCTTTTTACTCGGAAAGAGGTGGAGAATCCTCACAAAGAAAATGTGACCAGTTAAGCACAGCTTTACTTACGGTGAATGCTGACTGCTAACAGCCAATCTGCTGCTTCTGTTGATACTTTTTTAGTTATTTCCTACCAGCGTAGAAAGTACCCGCTCTTGGGAGTGAGATATTTCAGAAGACCCACAAAGAATGGCCCCATGAAATTTAGCAGGGTCAGAGAGCGTGGAGTCAAAGTTCCGTTAGAGAGCCAGCCACACAACTCTGTAGAGAGCATCTCTGAAGAGATGCCTGCCTCTCCTTTTACAAAGGTCTTCATGCCCCAAATATACAAAAGTCAATGGTGAGGGGCAGACAAAAACTTAAACCAGATTTTTCAAAGACTGTTTCAGAGTTGAATATGTAGCATTCCTATTCTTCATTAAAATTTGATAAAGGTGGTTTAAAGAATGTTGGCAAAGTTCTGCCTCCAGGTTGACTGTGGGTTGCATTACCCTGCAGACAGAATTTGTCTCAGTTTTTTGTGGCTGCTTTTCATATTATCATCAAGTTGTAATCACTAGCAATAAAACTTGGACGTGACACACCTCTCGGGAATGGTCTGTCTGTTACATAGTCCTGCCTGGGGTGTGAGGGACTGGACTCGATGACCTCTCAAAGTCTCTTCCTGTCCTACGCTTCTGTGCTTCTATGATCACCTTTTCCTTACTCTTTTCCCCATCCTCTGTTGAATGCTATTTTGGAAAGTTTGGGGGGGATTTTCGAAGCCCTCCATGTTGGCTTAGCTCTGTTCCCATTGAAGTCAATAGTAAACACCCAGTGACCTCAACAGGAGCAGAGTTAGACCGACACTGAGCATTTTTGAAGATGCTTTCCTTCCTGGAAGGAAAACTAGGGAAATAATAAACTTTGCAACATATGTGGCTTTATGACAGGAGCATTTTGGATGGTAATTTGGGCAGGGGTACCATTTCACATGGGGGAGGGGACGGAAATTTCACTGTTATTCCAGGGATACTTAAAGAACCTGAAAACTCTAGGTTTTTTTCCCCCATAGGCATAATTTGACCTCTGTACTGGGAGGTCGGGACAGGGCAGGCTCCACACAGCTGGGCCTGGGGATGGAGCACCACCTCAGCAGGCCACCGAGTCTGTCTGGATCGGGGGATGGGGGGAGGGATGGGGGGTGGAGGCACAACTTAAAATTATAACTCAAAGAAGGGGCTCAGCTTTAAAAGTTTGAAAACTGCTCAGGGTGCGGGGAGGGGGTGCCTAGGAGCTGTGTGCAGGCAGGGGGATAGCTCTGGGTGCAGGGAGTGGTTGGCTAGAGGCTGTGTGCAGAGAAGGGGTAGCTAGGAGCCATGTGCAGGCATGGTCATAGCTCAGGGTGCAGGAGAGGGCAGCTAGGAGCTGTGTGCAGGCAGTGGGATAGCTCAGGGTGAAGGGAGGGGGTGGCTATGGGCTGTGTGTGGGCAGGGGTGTAACTCAGAGTGCAGCAGGGTAATTAGGGGCTGTGTGCAGGCAGGGGTGCAGCTCAGGGTGCAGGAGGGGGCAGCTAGGGGCGTGTGTAGGCACTAGGCAGGGAGGTAGCTCAGGCTGAAGGGAGGGAGTAGCTTGGCACTCTGTGTGCAGGGCTTGGGGAGGGAGCAGAGCCAAATGGAAAGCAGAAATCTGCATGTGTCCCCCAGTTTGGTAGGGGCAGCACCCCCACCATTCATCACCAATTTCTACCCATGTGGGGACCAGTACCCCCCCCACCCTCCATAAATGGCACCCCTAAATTTGGACTCTGATGTGAACTTGTGTGATATAGATGACATCAGAAACACGGGTTAATAGAGTAGCATGAAGACTGTCTGCATGCTAATATTTGGCCATGTTAATATTTAAATATACATTATGCAATTCTTAGAATGTCATTTGCCATACTCTCTCACAGGAATTGTGAGTATTGTCAGAAATGGTATTTGGAGCTTTGGTTGTTCATTGAGAGGCAAGGGATTTTACACACTCACCTGGTGGAGTCTGTAAATGGCTGCACCCAGACTTCTGCTTTTTCCATAGCTGTGCATTTGCTTCGGCTTGTGGTAGTGATGTTTGGGTACTTGGTCCACATGTGAGCAGGTAAATAACTGGCAGATGGTTTTCTTTATGCGGTTAAGTAATAACTTTCAACATTGTGTCATGAGAGATTAAGGAGGGGAAAGATGTGTGGAAGAAAGTTCTGGATTAAGCAGTGCGGGTGGAGTTAACCAGCATTTCTGCCATTCATACTGTGGCAGACACATTCCATGAGGGCCTAACGGTGCTAGTTATACAGAGTGTTTACAGGTGTGTCATTATCAAGTATTGGTATAAAACACTACTGTGAAAAAAACATGCTTAATATGCCCCAGCTGTTCATTAAAAAAAGTTAAAAACAAATCCTGAAGTCAATAGGCAACTTAAAAACATAGTAGTAGTAAAATAGAAACAAAGGACCAGAGCAAGAATATACTTTAAATGAATGATCCAGTTTAAAAAGTAGTATATTCATTAAATCTTCGTGCAGCAAATAAGTTTTTATAGTTTTTTGCTTTAGCAGAACAAGTAACGTAAGATACTTAATGTGTCTTTTTTCATACGGTGATAGAATAGGGTGATCAGACAGCAAATGTGAAAAATCGGGACGAGAGTGGGGAGGTAATAGGAGCCCATATAAGAAAAACACCCAAAAATTGGGACTGCCCCTATAAAATCAGGACATCTGGTCACTCTATGATGGCAAGACCAAATTCACATCTTACAGAGTCACCACCTAGTGCCACTAAGCGTATGTCTTTATGGCAGAGTTAACTAGAATTATCTGCACTCGAGTTAGCCTAGCCCTAGTGAGAGTGACCCCACTCCAACAGAACGCTCAAGTTGTTGTAGTCCCGTGGGCATAGTAGTCACTTGCCCTGACAGTTCTTCGGGCACTTCCCATAGTTCTTAGCACTGCAGTACACTGAGCTGCTCGATGTTTTCTTTCCCAGTGAATTGTGGGAGAATTTGACTGTCATTTCTGGGCACATGGTGGGGAACTGTGGAAAGGCATTGGATGACTAGCGATATTTGAGTAGCATTAGCCTGCAAAGTGGGTGGGTGAGCAGCAGCTGAGTTGTGCTTACTTGAGCTTTAGCCTATATCTCTTCATGACTAGCCAAGATGAGTTAAAAACAACACTAGACTCAAGTCAAGGGATTTTGTGTAACTTGGATTAGGGGCAGCACTCAAGATACAACTTGAGTTAATTTTGCAGTGAAGACAAGCCCTAAAAGGAGATCAGATTGTTCCCTGGGCAACTATTGCTGCCCCTACATTTATTGCATTGGTTAATATTAGAAGTATTAGGGTCTTAAAAGTCTGTTTAGGCTTTTTAGCTTTTCTTCTAAATAAAATCATCCATTTTAGGATCTAAAGTGGTCAGAACAAGATATGGGCCTGAGGCCCTAAGTTCAGAAAGTTTGGAAGTGCTCAGGGTTTGGGCCAATCTGTAATCAGAACCAATTGGGCTCAGTTTTATTTTCTGTGCATTATCCTATTCAAAAAGCCCTTTTAGTCAGGGGAAAACATTTTTTTATTTTTAAATTTCGGGTGCACTTTTTTGCGAGGTAAATTGTACACGTGTTCAGGAAATACAATGGTGACCATTTGTGGTGCTTGTATGGCAGATATCATAACTGACAGCTTTGTTAGTCATAGCAGAAAGATGCTCCATCGGTTTATAAACCAGCTGTATCATAGCCATGCACAGATGTGGGTGTGGTTTCAGAGACCAAAGGCCATTCTCCATTTGGAAGGAGGGTGCTGGAATGCAAGGGACAGATCAGACAGTATTCTACAGCAGGCTCTGGTTTCGGTGATAGGCTGTGCTTGAGCAAAACTAATGTAATTGTTAAATACAAACTCTGGTTGTTGCAATTAAACAACAACTCATCAGGACAGAGTTCAAGACACTGCTGGTGGGGCACTGTGGGGATGTAGACAGCACTCCTCGTGTTCTGTGCACCAAAGCTCTGATCCTGCAAATGTTTCCACACGTGAGTACAGCCACTGAACATGGGGGGCCTACCCATGTGCATGAAATTACTCACAAGCATAACTGTTTGCAGAATCTGTGCAAGAGGTATTAGTGTCTAGTGTTACCAAACTGGAACCTCTCATCAGCACTTGACTTGCTTAAAAATCAAAGAACTTTGACCAGCGCATTTGTTCTTGGTTTCACAGTACATTAAAAGCAGCAGAACATTGTTTGCAGTCAATTTTGTTATAAGTTCTCCCTCTTTCCCTTTACCCCCTGAAACTACACTGAAATTCCACCAAATTAATTATAGGGCCAATTCTATTTTGTGTCTGAGCTCTGCTTAGCCCTGATCCCAGACGTATTTAGTGCAGTCACTAGGCTGCTTTAAGATACACTTCTGGGATAGGGTCCTTAACAGACCTTATGCCAGTGGATGATTGTACCGCTACACCACATGTACTCCCTCATCTGACATGCCCCTTATACTGAGAAGGGGGATGACCAACTGGTGCAGGATCCAGATCCATCTACGCCAGCAGGGAATTCCTCTACACCAGGAGAATTCCTCTACCTCAAGGGAATTTTCTGCTGGCCAATGGAAGCCCATTTCCAGCTCCCTTACACCACCTGAGTGTAGTGCAAAGGAAGCAGATCTTGATGGAGAATCTGGCCCTTTGACTTGAACTGCTTGCACTCAAAATATAAACAGAACAGTGATGTGAAACCTGAATCTCCAAGTTATTGTCTTTGGATATATTAATACACTGTTGGCCAGCACAAAATTGCTGTCAAGCCCTGGCCTTCCTATTCTCCCATTCAGCTATTCTTTCTTGCCCTGCCCCCAGCATAAAAAATGTTAGTGCTATTATAAGTAGACTATCTTCATGCAACACACACACACAAAATCCCTTTTGGATTCTGGTTTATATCTTAAATGAGAACCTTGACAGCTGTAAAAATATGATTTGCTGTGGTCACTAAGCTAAAGATTTTTTTTAATTCACATGCAGACATTAAAAGAGTTGGGGCTTTTGACAGTGATATTATGCAGTGCCGTAAGTGCAGATTTTCCATGAGTTTTAAAAAAAATAATTAAAATCAGGCTCAGCTTGTTTGTTTAATATATTAAAATGATGAGAAACATTCCTAAAAATAGCAACGTTCTTCATTTTCGTTTGTTTTACAACACGACGCCTGATCAGAGTGAATGAAAGTAGAATCTCAACGGGCTCTGGACTAATTTGATGTTATTTACTAGTCTCTAACTTCTCCCAAGCTCAGTAGCTAGACACAACATGTGAGCATCCAGAAGCAGTTACCAGATCTTTTACATTAGTTAAACTGCAGTTTTCCTATACAGCTGGCTTGAGACGTCAAGGTGATATACATATACCTCTTTCATTTGGATATGGTAATGATACTCTTTCCTTCCTGCCTTGAACTGTTATTTGTACAGTTCCTAGCACAGTGTTGTCCATGACTGGGATTCTAAGGTATGATAATACAAATATAATATTTAGTGTCGCTGTACATTGTTGGAGAGCTGATACTTTTTGATCCCAGGAGTGAATACGTTAATACAAAGGGCACACATTTTTAAAGAGCTTACATGATTTAGGAGCCTACGTCCATATACCTTCCCACTGACTTTCATCGGACTCAAGTACTTTGGTAAATTTTATTCAAAATGTTTATATATGTTTGTGTGTGTATGTGTACACATACTAATATACACATACTATTTTTGTGTGCATGCATTCTATAATAATGCATGTATGGAAAACTATGACTAGGTATAAAACATTAGGTAGCAACTGTATAGTTAAATACACAAAATGTTATCTATTATCTTCTGTTTTCCTATGATCACAACTTTTTGTTAAAAAAAATTCAGATTAAACTTCCCTTGCTCAGTGTTTATCCAAAAGTGATTTTTGTTGCAGGTCAATTTGATCAAATCCCTCCAACCATATCTGAGATGTACGCCAGTGTATAGTTTTCAAAACAAATAAAACCAAAACCTTTTCTCAGTGCAAAAAAAAATTAAATTAAATTGCCCTACTGTTTTTTTTAGTAGATAATAGAAAAAGGACTGAACCTGAAAATCTTCATGTAAATAATGTTCCCTGAAGAGTACATCAGGACAAAGCCTAAAAACAATCAGTTGAAACTTATCAAAGTTATGAAATTTGAATGTTGTGTACAGGGCATTGACAGTTCTAAATTACCTTGAGAATACACAGTAATGCACGCTGTCAGTTATGCATTCTTTGATTGGCATACAGTGTTCCCGTGTCTTAACTCTCTAGAGTGCAATACTTGGGCCTTTCTGGTGTCCTCATTAACAGGAGTATCCCCACCAAAATGAATGGGACAACTATACTCACATGAGTAATAGCAGCAGACCCATAGGTATCATATTATGCACTTTCAAAAGGAGCTGAAGAAAAAATCTTAGAGATTGAGTGCAAACATTTTTGTTAAACCAACCTTAACATGCAGAATTAAAATCACAGGAAGTCAAGAAATGTAAAAGTTCCAAAAGCAGTGTTAGCTTGACCTGGTTGAATGCATATAGTATTTTTATTCACGTTTTTCTTGTTAAATGCCATTTTAATTTTTGTTTCTCATTAAATATGTAGGATGTGTCAGATAGCCAAGTTAACATAGCCATTGGAAGCTCAACTTTTACTTTTCCAGACATTTTGTGATTTGAACCGGACAGATATTTTGGTGGGTTTAGGTCTGTTCTGGTGTGTGTATGTGGGTTTAGTTGCTTTTCTATATTAAAGAAAGGATAATGTTGAATGTGTCATTGCAGCATTGAGGTACACAGCAGTCTAAGTCAGTAAATATTTGTTCCGCTATTCAATATATGTATTCCATTCTTTAGCATTAGCCCATTTTTAACTCCTCTGGCCTCACTGACTGAGATTACTTGTCCTTCCACTTAGTAACATGCTTTTATATACCTATTGTGGCGGTGACACCTTGCACTTATTCACTAGCAGAAGTAACTCAATAGGTGAATGATCAGCCAGCTACTAAAAGTAATGTCTCAGGTCCCATGGTCTTGTGTATAGTCCAGCATTAGAGCTGAATAATTTGAAGTGAAGTAGAGTATGGGAGAATAAAGGCCTTGTGTGGGAGAGGCTAGTGTGTTGAGAATTTCATATTACTATGCATACAAATGAACTAATGCATTTCCATGTAGGAAAGGTGGCTTCAAAAGGGGGAAGGTTGTCTTCTACCCTGGGATAAAGATCTACTGATTAGTGAGCTGTTGGCTATAGGTCATCACTGAGTTTATTGACTGTTTCTTCTTTCAAGAAGATGATTTCACTAGGATCACATAAATAAATATACCACTAAATCAAAATAAATCGTATTTAGGAATGGGTTCTTGAGGGAGACACAGCAGTTACAAGTTTTATTGTAAATGATATATGCTCATCTAAAAGCAATAAGATGTATTTTTATTGAAATTAAATTGGTCTCATCTAGTTTAATTGAAATTAAAGTGGTTCAAATTAAAGCATCTAAGGTAGAAGATTCTTTGAAGAATGATGCCAGATTATTCATCCTGACAAGGCTTTTGAGTCACAGTGAGTTCTTAATATTCAGCATTTTAAAAACCCTTGGGAGTTTGTAAATTAATAGACAGTGCCTTCCAAAAACTTCAAACCATTGCTTTCCTTGGACTAAAAGCAAAAATCCTCTTCAGTACTCCTTCCTTCGTATAGCTTGATGATAATGGTGCCTTCTCACTTCGTGGATAAGGTAAGAGAGTTGCTAGAATTTTGAAAACGTTAAGGCAAAGCTTAATGTTTCAAAACTGGATAGATTAAGGCCATCGGATCCTGTACAGGAATTAGGTGGCTTAGGGAGGTAATTATTGAAAAGATTCATCATATGACAAAATGCAAGCTTTCTAGAGATCTCTTGCTTACTTAATGCTTTAGCATTTTAAACATAATGACAAATTAATTTCATTTTTGATAATTAGCAGGTAGAGTCTGTATTGCATGGGGAAAATGTAACTTTGCCTCTTCTGGGATTGTTGTCCCGTAAAATATGGGCTGTTCTTGTAATGGAAAAGCTTTCACGGCAAGTACGTACGCAAATGAAGTGCTGAAAACTGGATAGGTATTTGGAAATTTGGTTACTCTTTCCAGTGTACTTAGAAGGGGAGGACTTCCCAGTCAGGAAGCCAGAATCTTTATCCAAGTTCCTTGAGTATTAACCTGATCCTGAATATATATGCTATATGTTAACATTTTCTTGTAACTTTGCCTTCATAAAAAGTTAAAAACAAAAATCATCAATAGGACTAAGATCAGACCCTGCAGCACTGGTCATCTGTGCTTCACCTGTACTCTGCCTGATCTGGATGTTGACATGATCCATCCCAGCAAGAAAGAGGAGATTAGCCCTGGAGGATTTAGTCAAGGCACTCTGGTGATGACACAGTACAAGTACGAAGAGTAGGTATAACTAGGTAGTTCCCTACACCTCCAAAGCTGCTCCATAGGTGATGTGATCTTTCTGAGACAACCTTGCTCTCTGGCATGGCTAGCAGTTTAGTACAGACCCTGAGAAATGTGGAATACCTGCAATTCCCTTGAACATCAGTTACACTTGGTTGCACTGATTAATTCAGCCTCTCCCACACAAACACCTCAAACCCTTGAAACACTGGATTTTAGTTTTTAAAAACTACATTTTTTTTAAATTCACTTTTCAGTGGCTGTTAAAATCAGACTGCCAGTATATAAAGCACACACCCTGTCAAACCACGCCAACACTCCGTAGAATTTGCCTGAGACAGCTGAGCTTTATTTTAAAAGAACAAAGAAGTAGCATTGAAAATAAAAGCTAAAGGCCTTCTCTTACCAAATCATTTAGCACAGAGGCTGTGGTGCATCTGCTGCCCTGGGATCTAGGGCACTGGAATTAGGAGTCAGGATTAGGGTGACCAGATATCACAATTTTATAGGGATAGTCCCAATTTTTGGGTCTTCTTCTAATATAGGCTCCTATTACCCCCCACCCACTATCCCAATTTTCACACTTGCTGTCTAGTCACCCTAGTCAGGGTACTTGGGTTCTAATGCCAGTGCTACAACTAACCTTCTGTGTGACCTTTGCCTCTAGTTTCACTCCCACTCTTTATGGGATTTTTGCAATATATGTGAACTTTGTAATAGAACCTGGAGCTAGTTGAGTTTTGCATGGAATATGTGTCTCCTTACTATAAAATTTAAAGCCAGAAGGGACCACCTGATCATCTAAGGAGCTTCCCATAAATTACATATTACATTTTTGGTGATTGTGAAGACCCACCCATGCCCTTGTAACACTTTATAATACTGAAACACATGGTCAAAATTAAGGACCTATTGATAGTGCATTACGTAATTTATGGACAGCCCCTAATATGACTTCCTGTGTATCACAGGTCCCTAAACACACCCAGCCACCCACACACCAAACCACCAACCAGCATGAGAGCAAAGTATTACAGCCCTGGGGACACTAAACTATTGTAAATGTTTCACATTGCTCAACAGGCAAATGTGAATCTCCAAACCCTCCACTGACAGGTGCAGAAGAAGCTAAACACACCCGAACTGCAGGCTGTGCAGGAACCACAAA
Organism: Dermatemys mawii; assembly: GCA_007922305.1. Lineage (NCBI taxonomy): Eukaryota > Metazoa > Chordata > Testudines > Dermatemydidae > Dermatemys > Dermatemys mawii. The sequence continues at coordinate 33,608,330 of ML677350.1, read as the reverse complement.
GGAACTCAGCACACCATGTGCACTGCACAGCAGTGCTCCAGGGTGATTCTCTCCAGAGTAACATGTAAGAAGGTTGGGATGGGTGAAGGGAAGGGTGTGACATGGCCTGTGAGTCTCTGAGTATGTGAATCTGTAGGCCAAAATCCCATACTGGGGCAAAAGGGAGCACAACAGCTTCCAGCACAGCCTCTGGGCTTCAGTAGCAGCAAAGGAGGTGGCTCTGCTTGGTGCTCGTTGTTCTAGTTTCCAGACTCTTCACAGAGGGGAAATTAGGGTGACCAGATAGCAAGTGTGAAAAGTTGGGATAGGAGCTGGGGATAATAGGAGCCTATATGAGAAAAAAACCCCAAATATCAGGACTGTCCCTATAAAATTGGGACACCTGGTCATTCTAGAAGAGATGTTGAAACAGAACTATATGGTTTCATCCTCTAAAAGGGGAAACAAATGCTAAAAGGAAAACGAAGAAGAGCTGCCCCTGACTCACCATCAGCCTCTGGTGATTAGCTGTGATAGCAAAAGCCGTGGAAGTTCCTGTCACCATCCGATGTGTGGACGGATCTGGTGACAGAGAGAAGGCCACACTATTTGCAGTATGCTTCTAAAAAACAACCACCCCACAGACCTGGAACCTCTCTTTTCACCTTTGCATAGTGGCACAACACACGGCCTGCATCACGGGCATCCAGCCCAACGTGCTGCTGAAAGCCCAGGGGAGAGAGTCCAGAGATAATGTTGAACAATAACAAGAAGCCCATTGTCCTGCCGGTCGCTTCCTTTTCTCTCACAGAACAGACTCTGGAAAAACTGGGAAGCATTCACAGAATTAACACGGACTGGCAAAGTTGGCAGTAAGTGCTGCCACCTGTGCTTGTCTAATTCTAGCCCAAGCAGACAGCCACCATCTAAGTGTGAAGGAGGGCAGAAATAATGCTGGTGATTTAGAGCCACAGGGGGAGAGAGCTGGAGCATTGACTCAGGCACAGAATTTATTATGGAGTTGTGGTTCGCTGACATTTTTATTAATGACAGAGTAAAACAACTGTGAAGGCTCAGCCTTTTATCCTTCGCTCCTAAAGCAGTACATCGGAGATGCCTGCTGGCTGGCTGGGTAGCTAGCAAGTATCTGAAGCTTGTTTGTGTAGGGAGGGAATACACCCAGCCATATGTGCGCCTGCTGAGTCATCTTCAGGAAAGGCCACATGCCAGCTCGCATACATAGATTAGGTTTGGAAGGAGGTTTTATTAGAGAAAGCTCACAGTGCAAACATTCTAGCAGATAGTGGCACCAACATACTGGAAACACTTAAGGATGGATATTTGGAAGAGAAGCCCATTTTTAATACCATGGTCTCTGTGTACATCCAGCTCAAATTTACCTTCTACAATTGTCCTGCATTATGACCTGAATACTTAAAACAGGCAGGAAGACCCCAATTGCTGCCAGAGCTTCAGTGGCACTAAATTTGTTTAGATGATCAGCGTATATTGGGACTCAATGGAAAAGGAGTAAGCAGTAGGGAGACAAGTTGGCAATTCATAAGATGAATAGGAAAGTTTGGATGCTGGGGTTCCAAATGATCGTTAGTACAGTGTTAGTAGCAGACCATACACTGTCCGGATACAGAAATAGGTATGGGGTCATCAAGGCCATAACAAGCAACAATTTATTTTTAGTTTAAACTGGCATTTGTGTGTTTATATCTCCATTGGGGGGTATGGGGAAATAGTCTCTGTGCACAGAATTGAACATAAGAATCATTCCATACCAGATCAGAGCAGTGGCCCATCTAATCCAATATACTGTCTGTGATAGTCGTCAATACTAGATACTTCAGAGGAATATGGAAACCCACTATATAAGAAATGGTGTTATCATTATTTTATTATAGACACTTATGCAATAAGATGCCTATGTGTGAAGTTTCCTTTTAACCCCAAATAGTCAGTAGTTGGTTTATATCTTAAAGAATGAGTTGACACCCCAATAAAAGGTCTATCTTAAGAAGTATAACTACAGACGAAGCTAGTCACATAAACCTCTAATCTTCCTATGGACCCTTCTAAGCTTTTATCTCTGATGACAATATATTGTGGCAGTGAATGTCAGAGATTAATTACATGTTGTAGAATACAATGTTTTATCAGTTTCAAATGGGTTGACTTTTAATTTCATTGAGCGTCCCCTTATTTTTATATTACAGGAGGATTCAATTATTTTCAATACATATAGTATGTCTCCTCTTACTCGGCTCCCCTCTAAACTAATGGCAATAGAGAGGTTTTGTGACCTCTTAATGCTTTATCGGCCAAATAAATTTGGAAATTCAAAGCTATTTGGAAATCTTCCATCAGAAAATGCCAATTCATCAAAATTGAAAAGTTATAAGGGATGAATTTTGGACCGAATTTCCAACAGACGTCAGGCAGGTTTCCTGCCCGTCTACTCCCTTCTCTGCCTCCTCAGCAGCCCACTTGGCAGGGAACTTGGGAACCAGGGCTTCTCTGTCTCCTGGCTTGGTGAGTTACTAGGGAGCCACTACTGGAGTCATGAGGAGCTGGGAGTCTGAGGTCCATATTTTGTTTCAGAAACACAGAATGGTTCCACTGGCAGAGAGTTTCAGAAATGAAATGCTGCAGACTTCCAGGTGCATGAAAAATGTTGAATTTTGGAGATTCATCTTCATTTGGGATGAAAAACTTTCAAAAACCTCAAATTTTCACACACCTGGAAGTCATTTCCCTGGCCGGTTCTAGTGAGCAGATGCTGTCTGAATAATCAACTAAGGCCACAACCGTTAACCACCCGTGCTTCCCCCTTGCCAGGCTGTCTAGGACCGTAAAGCACTAAACCTCCTACTTCTACATTCTGTTGGATCCTGGATAAGTTCCAAGTGTTTAGGTTGCACCTGCACTAAAGAATTGCACCATGCAGCTGGCACTGGTGTGACTGACCCAAAGCCGGCTGCAATGAGGCAGTGTGTCCGTGTTAGACATTCTGCATCACCTCCACACACAGCACTATGTGCATGTGTTACAAAGCTGGTGGAATGCTGCACCAGCTCATTGGTACGTCATGCCTACAATATCCATAGTATCCGTTTGCATTTTGGTGATAGAACCAGGGCCTTGAGTTGTCAAAGCAGAGACTGAAGGATGGGCTGGGGGATTGTGAGATTTCAATGGAAGGGCTAATTGCACTAGGACTTACAGTCTACTCTGCCATTGCAACAGTACAGCTGTGACATGATGGTTAACCAGATCCAGTCCAATCCCCATGGTGGAGTGAACCATTAGTGACAATTCTGGTTGTGGACACGAGTTATGTTACAAGCATATTAGCGGGCTGTGATGGCAAAATTCTCTAGTGTAGACATGACCTCAGGTACAAAAAGATCCAGAAATGATTTATGTTCCCCTCCAGGCACCAAAGCAGCTACAAATGGGGAGATGGGATATCGCTGGCCACTGCAGAGAGGAAGTGGTGAACCAGGGGGCGGAAGAGGAAATACCATTATTTTGAAAACTAAGTTACTGAGTTTACTCAGTAACACAGACACCTCCTGTGAGGAAGGGGAGGTATGGTCATATGGCCTTTTACTCCCAGTGCCACCCTAGCCAGCAGCACAGCACATATACTCTACCTCTTAACTGTGTGGCAGAGATAACAGGCCTACAGACCTCCGTAATGGAAAATTTAAAAAAACAGAAAGTAAGGATACAGTGATTATGGCAATCCCAGCCCTTTTTGTTTGTTTTTCTGCTATATTTTTCCTCTGCTTAAATTCCTTTCCTGAACAAGGGAGCAACACTTGATTTAGGAGAATCTGAGGCAGACTCAGGTTTATACCCCTGGGACATCAGGTCAGGAAAGAGGTCTTCAGTGTTTCATTAAAGAAAGTGATTTGAATCACAGCCGCTAGAAGTGGAAAAAAGACTCATTAGATCAGTGAGTCCATCTCCATGCAAGTGTGGGGTACAAGCATCCAATAGAGGCATATGGTATCAAGTATTCAAAAACAGTGAAATATTTTTGGCACATAGTGTGTCTGACCAATTGGACACGATTTCTATTTTTAAAATGTGGGAATTTTCAATAACCTGTCGTTCTGTTCTTTAATCTTTTTTTTAATCTGTGTATTGTAGAAGATGCTGACATGGTGCAGTAGAATCAACAAACATTGAATTTACAAGACTTTTAGACTGAATGTGGCGCTTGTTTACTTAATGGGATTTCAGTTAGGAGAATGAACATCCCACCCAGCTGTGTTTATTATATATTGTGCTAAGGTATGCCCCTGCAAGAATGGTCATCGGGAATGCAGCAGTTGCGGAAGATGTAGTGTGGTACATCTGCAATTTCTGTACCATCGCCTACTTTTTCTCATTTCACTTTTCCGTGAATGTATACACCAAGCCAAAACCTTTGTAAGGCAGCACGGAATCAGAAGGATAGTGCAGGAAATCCTCCAGTGTCCAAAGTATTAAGGAGATGGCTAATCAAACATTGCTCTCTGATAATCATTTTGGAAAGGAAGGGAAGGGTGACAGAGACCAGCTTTTTCAATTTACTTTGGGAAGCTGATAGCAAAACTATGATGGTGAAGAAAAACATTTATATGGGCAAACCTGCTCCACCAAGATATTACCAGGTGGAGCAAGGTCATTTAACCTGGATTGGGAGCAAAGACCGTGCAGCCAAAAGCTGTCATAATGAAATAAGCAAATACTTTTATCAAGAAAAATATTTGCTTAACAACCAAGTATGGAAAGCTGGTTTCTTTATTTTGGAGTTTGTCCCTTCTTAAACACTTATTAGCTTGCTCCCTTGTCCATTCTTTGCACCAAGAGCCAAATTCAGTCTTGATGTAATTCCATTTTAGATCTGGGCAAGAAACAGTTTTTTGTTTTTTTGGTTTTGGTTTTGTGGTAATTCTGAAAAAGCAACAAGTGGCTGTCAGGTACCGGTTGTGTAGGCTTTTGTCATGTGGGCACCAGTTGGCTTTCCACATGAGAAACTGATCTGCAATCAGACAACTTCCAATCACAGTCAGCCTGGGCTGAATTAGACTCAGTAATCTAGAGGTGAAAGGATTCAGATCCCATTTCCAAACACATGGGCCATCTAGTCCCCTTACAGTTAGGTATTTTCTTTTTTTCTGGACGTATTTTAAAGACCAGTTTTTCAAAAGTAGCCATATTAGTTGCACCTGTAAAATATCCATCTTGCACACGCAATTTTCATCTTTGCACATGTGAGCACAATTTAGGTGCCCATATTTAAAAATTGGTCCGTTTTAATTTAGTAACTTTTCCTGTAGAGAAATGTATAAGCGCCAAATCATCTTTAAATTAAATTTTACTGTTGGACAGCTAGTGCGTATATTACAATGACACAGAACTTTAAGCACCTCAATTTCAGCCCACAAAAGTAAGAGAAGTTTGCTTGACTTGTTCTTTGATGTGGGTAATGCACAGTGGCAGTTTGACCAAATCCATAGCACACAAGAATCAGGGTCCAAGGACCTCTGAATTTGGGACCATAGAGCAAGGCTTCAAGTCTCTGCCACCCAGAGCGTGTGAACAGCATCTTGTACTGTGAATCTGCACCTCTTAGTACTGAGACAAGTAGTCATTGCTTGGCTTCTCCCAGACAACAAGCCAGGGAACTGAGCATAAATTCATGAGCTGAAAGAAAACACAGCATTTTAGAGTCTTTTTCTCCCCATTGTAGATACTGCAAGAAGGGCCCTTGCCTTGTTGGTTAGTCCAGGCCTTGCTTAGTCCTACTCTGCCCCTGCACACATGGCTCTGAGGGTTTCTAATTTTCAAAAAGTCTGGGATTCCAGTCTGCCACATGACATTACCATTAAAGGGTAGGAGAGAAAGTCCAGATTGTTTGCTGTAAGGACTCTGCCCTTTCCGAGGGGCTGGCCACACCCAAATGCTGTTTGGCATTTAGCAACATGCACCGTTTGGAAATCCCAGCAATCCTCAGGCACGAGAGGGTGAAATAAGGACAGTTTCCTTTATCTTTAAATTTCCTTGCTTTCTTGGGTTTCAGCCAGAACCTTTGTTTTTTGAATATAGTTGTTTGTTGTTTAATTTCCGTTGGGGTTATTTTTTTAGTATTATTAAACCAGAGAAAACCCAACTTCTCATTGGAATTGTGTAACAAAAGGGACAAGATATACTGTAACAGCTCAATGAAATTAAATGGTTTTCCCATGAGACCTTGCAAGATGGTGCAGTAAATCTCACCCAGCAACTGTGAAATTACTGTTTGCCACCGCTGTAAGAACACCTGTTCTTAATAACATTGATGGTCTAACTTATACAAGCAAGAGTCAGAGTAAAACGGCTGCCACTGTTTCTTTATCTTCCTCTCTTGTGCCAAAGGACATCAAGGGTCTCACAACAAAGTGCGATCCTATATACTGTGTGTGTTGCAATCCTTAGATGTGTCTAGCTGGTTTAGCGCTTGCTTTTCAAACATAAATTAATGTTCTTTTTAATCAGATTTTTTTCTCTGAAAATGATGCTATGAAAAACTCCATCAGGCACATGTAAAAAAAAAAAAAAGATACATCTCAGAGAAATGCAGCACTCTGAAGTCCACAATAATAATTGGGGCCTCATCTTTAAAATGAGTGACAACCAATTGTGCACCTAGCTGGCATGCAAAATTACTGTTGATTGCAAATGCAAACCAGCACTGATTTGCACATGCAAATATATAATGGATACACTTTATTGCTTTAACTGTGCATGTAAATTAAGTGTACAGTGTGCAGCTAATTTTGAAAATTAGGCCAGTATTACTAAACAGGAAACGATATGCATGAATATATGGTGCAAGTGAGAGTGACAGTTGGACAGTTATGTGTTACCCCAAGAGATAATCACAAAAATCTAAGACAAAACAAAAAACATAATAAAATTATGCATTCATAGAGTACCTTCATCTCAAGGGTTCTTAAAATGTTTTACAAACTGTGGGCGCATCCTACAGTCCTAAATAAGGCTAAACTCCCACTGACTTTAATGAGAAATTGGCATGTTTGATCTGCAGGATCCGTACCAGAAACAGGAGAATCAATTCACCCATCACTGAATTGCAACCACCTTTGGGGTGGAATCCAGCAGAGGTTTGCAACCATGGTAGCTCATTCTGTATGATCCTCTGTTAATCTGTGTGGACGAATAGTCTTTTCAATCCACCCTGGGTACCATATTGTCCACACAAGATCTTTTCTGCCTTGTGCGCTTCTGCCATCAACTTTCCTGCCAGTCCCCATAAACATGCCTTTCCTTGTGAATCCTTTAAAATATGCTTCGCAAATCGAGGCTTTCTTCTCATAAGATCCCTGACTAGCATTTGCTGAGTTCCAATCAGCAATGAGATCTTTTTTTAATTGGTTACACAGTCTATCTGTGGGATTTTCAGAATTCTTCTTTAACTCCATAGTTCAGAGGACATTTAGTTGCTCACAGCTTGGGGCAGGTGAAATAAACCATATACAACTGAAATGACCAAACAAACCGGACATAAATACACCAAGAAGGAACATACCGCTTTAGAAAGCCAGACTGGTGAAAGATAGCCCTGGAGGGATGCACTCCGTCCTTCCTTTACGCGCAGGACTCTCAGGGCTAATAGAAGAGTCTCCAAGCAGTGTTGCCAAAAATGGCTGTTTTATATTTGGTGGGGGGGTTTTAAAGTGCCAGCTCCTAGAGGGAAGTGATTACATAAGAATCTCAGCTTTCATTTTAAATAACAAGTCTGTTTTCAGCCTCCATGGTTGCAGAGAAAAATCTGCAAACATGACCAAGAGCTTGGTTACAGTGGCACTTTATAGCGCTATAAAGCCCCCACGAGCGCTGTAACCTCCTCCCCGTCCACACTGGCAAGGCACGTAGAGCGCTATAACCGTGGAGTTATAGCGCTCCTGGTAATCCACCTCTGCATGGGGAATAAGGGCTGTAGCGCAGCTGCTGTAGCGCTACAGCAAGAATGTGGACACCCACTGCGCTACAAGTGATCTCTTGAGATGCCTAGAGCCATTTAAGGCAATTGACGTCTCTTCCCTTTGTTCTGAACTCGGCTGGAGGAATGCGGAAGTACCTCTTTAGAGTTTCTCTCTTAACTTAGCAGATAAGCAATGCAAATGTTTAAGGAGGGAGCTTCTGTGAAAACAAAGCCTTCTGTGAACGGAGGCTCGCTGACAGGCTTTCAGAAGAACGGAAAAATCATTGGCTCTCTCCCTCTACATACACACAACGCGTCCCCCCTCACCCTCCTCGTTTAAAAAGCACGTTGCACCCAGCTGAATGCTGGGATACCTGCCCTAATGCACTGCTCTTAATGCCGCATTAAGTGCCCCAAATGTGGCCATGCTATACTGCTGGCGCGTCTGAGTGTGGACATACAATAGCGCTATACATATTACTGTATAAGGGGACCGCTATAACCAATAGCGCTATAATCTTGTAAGTGTAACCATACCCCAAGTGTATCCTAAAGGCTCAGAAACCAGAAAGAAAATAAAAAGAACCCAACGTGTATTCTTATTGTGGTAAAAGACTCATGATATTTTAAGCCAATCTCATGGTTTTAGGGGCCTAACTCAGGATTTTTTTGAACACTTGGGGTTGGCAAAACTGGTGCCATCCTGCCAGTGTCTTTAAAATTTGACCTCAAAGGACAACCCTTAGGTGTTGGCTCTCCATGCCAACTCATTGTCTCCCCTCTCTGCCGAGACTGCCAGCAAAGATGCCACTTGTGGTGGGAGCTCCTCCCCTTGAGGAATGTGACTGAATCACCCTTTGAGGTTTTGCGTTGGGATCTCAAAGTGAAACTTGAGGGCAAAGGAAACCAAAAGGAACATTTACAGGAATCCCTGAGAAATTATATCTCTGAGTTTCACAACAGACCTCCCTGTAGATTAGACAGTCCCCTTGACACATGCTGTTAATTTGAGTGGGTTACATTCCTGTATGGTCACAGGGTGTCACGGTTTGGGGGTACAAATCCAGACACTGAAGGGCTGTCTCACCACCTGCCATGTAACCTTGTGTGCCTCACAATGCTTTGCTGCTGGGGCTCCCCAGCTGGGTCGCTCACAACCAGTCTAGCAGCATGTAGGTCACACCCGGAGTTTATGTGGGCTAGGCAGCCCTGGTCCAGCAACTCAGACCCCAGCAGCCTGTTGACAGCCCCACTCGGGCTCCCATCAGCCTTGGTTATACTTGCAGGGTGACCCCAATGCATCCCCAGTCCCCAGAACTGTGTTCAGCCCTCTCTAGGACAGCCCAGAAATATAGTAAGATTTGTTTGTTCCTCAAAAAGCATAAAAACTCAACCCAGCTGATTAACTTAATGAAATAAATACATCCATCTTTTTGTACACAGCATCACATTTGTTTATGGTAAAAATTAAATACATTTATTAACAAAACATACATAGGATTAAGTGAGTTCAGGTATAAGGAATGAAGAGAGAAAGCGTTACAAGTGAAACAAAACAAAATATGCTTCTAAAAGGCTAAAACATAATCTAGCAAGATCCAGGCTTTGTACAAGGTGGCTTCTCACCAGTCATTCTTCTTTCCAACCATGGGCTGACTTTCACTCACTCAGGACCTTGCACAAAAGTACAAGGTGCTGGCTTCCCTTGTTGTCTTAGGAAAAAGATCTTTGCCTAAGCAGGTTTCTCAATTATATTCAATTCCAGAGCCTTCAATCCCACCATGGTTGAAGGACTCCTCTTTATCAGCTTTCAAGAGTTCTGGTCCCTTGTGTCCATCAGGTGGCTTCTGTCCTTGCTTATAGCTTCCAAAGTCCAATGAACTTGTTTCAAGGGGCAGGATGACCCACTGCTGTTCTTCACTTCCCCCTGTATGGAAATGGTGTTCCATTGTTTTGATTCTACCATGCTTACTGTATATAGGAGACAAGTAAATAGCTGCCCCCAGCGCCAGTGTCTGGGGAGGAACTGTTCCTTTATTTGGACATTCACTTTAAAATATATCCATGAGAATTCATAATTCCTCCAACTGTGTAAATACATACATTTTACAATGATATCAATCACCCAGTATGCCATCAGCTTTCAGAAAAAGGCCATACAATCATATTATATACAATCAGTTGATTCAGTTGCTTATCGCTTGAGGTCCCCGCCCCTTCATAAACCAGTAAACCTTTGAAAAGGATGCTTCTGAAAAGTAAAACCCAGATCAAGCTCCTCTCTCCTGCTGGGTCTTCTTTCCCCACTTGTTTGCTTGATAACTTTCTTTATCTGGTCCAGACATGCTGACCCCCAACCACCTTGTGAGCTTTGATGATTCTGTTTACAGCATATGTAAATTGCAATCCAATCCCATATTCTCTGGTCAACCCTGCTTCATTTGTATTTGAGACCTGGGCAGACCTGTTTCCATTTGACATGCCTGGTTTAAACACACTTTAATCATAATTCCAGTACAGATTGAGAACTTGTAATATACCTCACTTAGGTACATCATGCCAGAATACTAATACTCAGTGATTTATGGATTTCCAGAGGTACCTCACAAGGCACATTTTGTAGCAAGATTATTCCAATTATGTCTCGGTTGTGAATAGAGGGGTGCTTAGTGTCACATGCACAGAGGACAGCAGACTCCTAGAACTCTGTTTTCATTTCTGACGGGTTCTCTGTGTTTGGGGGAAGGCCTCCTTGGCCTCCATCTCTGTAGTGAGGCAGAACCAGGCTTTATTTTCCTTCTCTCTGCACATCTCAGTGAGGCATAACCCAGCCCCCCACCCCTTGGCTGAAGACGCCTAGACTGTGCTCCTTTTGGAATCCATCAGGGTTGCTCCTTAATCAGTTGGAGGAGCTGCTGGTGAGTGACACAAAACACTCTCCTCCCAAGCCTGATCCGGCTGCTTGCTCCTCCCTGAAGCTCCTGCCACCCCAGAAAGTGAGAGCGGACAGATTTCTAGTCAGTTTAAAATAATCCCAGCGCACATGTATTAAAATGCTCCAATTCCCCTTGAAATACTGTGCGGGCAAAATGACCCATTTCTCTTCTCTTCCCCCCACTGCTTCTCCTCCGCCCCTACTGCTCTCTTTATTGGAAAGCAGAAAAAGCACGAAATGCACGTGAGTTTCTGCTTGCAGCTAATACATCATGAATCATCCGTCCTGGGAGATAAAAGTTTCAGTTGTTTCATCCCACAATTACGCACTTTCTGATTTCCCTCCTATCTGTGCAGTGGTTATGTTTCCTCTTACCAGCTGCAAATCTATACCATGCATCTCCCAGCCTGCAAAATGCCTGTCGGGCAGCTAACCCTTCGGATCGTTGCTCTGCTTGGATACATAAGCCTAATCAATCATCTTGTTTGCCCAAGTCATCAGTGGAACAATCGAAACTGCATGTGCCGCTTTGCTCAGAAACATACGAGTGAACAAAAGAAAACCATGTGTAAAGTAAGCGCCCGATCACCCCAGCGTATAAATCCCGTTGTCTCTTGCACAGTGCTCCAAGCTCGGAAAAGTCATTCCCCTGGAGGGGTTTCTTGGTTGTGGGGGGAGGGGAGAAGCACAGAACAAGATGGGGGAGGGGGAGGGAGTTCTCACTCCTGCGGTGGGGAGGATTAACCCTGCCTGCTCCAGTTTGGGCTGTGATAAATGGGGGGCTGGACAGGTCCCGTCAGCTGTGCATACAAAGAGGCCACCAGAGGCAGTTAAATTAAACTTCCCCTTCTTATTCCCTCCCTCCCCCCCTCCAGCTGCAATGCCGGGTTCTGCAGGGGGTCCTAGCATGTGTAACCTGAGATTCTGGAAAACAGCCCCAAAGAAATGGGCAGGGGAGTTAAATGCAGCCGGAACGCATCCTGATACTCTTCAGAGTAGTGTATACAGTCAGCTTCAGGGCTCTCTTGTGGTAGTGGTTGTTTTCTACATAACTGCCAGGTACACAAGAAATTGCCCTGATCCATCATGTCCACATAGCTTTTCTTCCTTGTGGTGTGGAGGGGAGAAGAGGCAGTCTTATAAAAACACAACTAGTCGTGGGCGGGGAGGGAGGCAGCAGTGAGTGACTATTTTCTCCTTCTACATGATTTAAGAGAAAATACAGAGAGTGGAGAGAGGGAAAATCCATGGCAATATAGAACATATGAACTTGGAACAAAACCAGGAAACAAAGGATCTGAATTCAACTGCACAACTGGCTTTCTCTTTTTATTAGATAAGACTATTGATGTGGCAAATATTTCAACGCAAGTCTAGTCTCCTGCACAAGCATTTTCCCCTCTTCCTGCATAACTGTCACCTCCCCTTACATCACAAGTTGCTTTGTTTTAACCCAGTTAGTTAATATTTGTACTGTACTTCAAAGATGTAAAGTGCTAAGTATTATTATTATTATTAATATACAGCTTAATGGAGTATTGCTTGCATTGCTAATATGTAGGTTTTCACGAGGAAGGTGCTGGGGTGGGGGATGGGGCTTCTTGTTAACACAGAAGGATCACACACACACACACACTTTTATCTGTGCATTAGGACTTAAATATGTGTCATCTCTAAATCTGTTGTTTTCATTCATTAGATGTCTGTAAGCATCCAGCTCATGTCAGAGCAGTGTAGTCGGTCAGAAAGGGAGGAAAACAGTTTGCTAACTTGTTAATTACTGTACATCGGTAGAGTTTAGCTGTACCCTGCGGAAAGCTGAGTTCTTTTGCTTTGCCCAGAAAGCTGGCTGAGGGAGAACAGATTTCAGGTTTTCAGAGTTCAATTTCTGTGGGAGAAAATAGCTGGTAGAAAATGGGGAGAGATGAGTCCTCACTTGGATTTAATTATTTGAGAAACAGTGTTCCATCGTTGGTATTTTTGTGGTATTTTTCTATTGATTGGGCTTGTGCTCCATTGGTCTGTGTGTATTTAGCTTGTTTTCCATTTGGGAGGCCTATTCCTGCACTCCAATTATTTGTCCGCAGAAGGGGTATTGTGGGCCCTTTATTTTTATCTCAACAGCAGAGAGGGAATGTAGTTTACATAAATGGTAAATCATGATAAACTCTTGCTCATACTGCTGGCTTTTCTTCCTTTGACATGCACTGTCTGAAAAAAAACCCTTAAAAAAAGACAAGAAAACAGCCTTTGAACCCAGTGAGCTCTGGTTAAAAACTAGTGGATCCAATCCTGCTAAGTTTCTTCAGCTCCCAGTGGGGGTTTTGTAAACTAAAGTTTGTGGCCCTGTTTTATCTTAAGTTAACTGATTGCCAGTTAGCTAACAGAGTTGTAAAGGCTAGACTAAATGCAGACGCTCCACAAACATTTGTTCCAGGATTCATTCATTTTTGGCTTAACCTACAGGAGTGCTCAGCACTTGACAGGATACAACTTATTATGGCCTGAATAAGAAAAAAGTTTGGCCAGGTTTTTCACCTGGAGTGTCTACGAGGAAAATAGTGAAATGTTGCTAGATTATAAAATGGGAGGATGGGTACCACGACTCCAAAGTCTGTTGTTTTGTTTTTAATTTTTTCAGTGTTCAAGAGAAACACATTGACCGAGCTGTTTACCACATGAAACAAAGCAGGGCTAGGATATTTTCAGGCCACTAAACTTGGACTGACACACTGCTCCAGCAGATTGGCACCGAGAAGTGAGCAAAATATGCATCTGTCTTTGTGCCAATTTTAGGCCAGGCTGCTGTTTTTGTTTGGTGTCTGGAGAGCTGGTTTTCAGAATTAAACCAGCCTGCAAACCCTTTTTAAACAAGGCTGAAGAAAAAGAGGAACTGAAAGGGATTCCTGTCCAGCATGCATTCACTGCTCTAGCAACTTTTGCATCACTTTCTGTGCCATCGCTGAAGATTTTTTTAAATTGTTCCATAGTAAAATAGTTTATACATTCTGTATATAAACATGCCACCACAGAACATTTGCAAGCAAGGAGAAAACATCTCTGTGGGTCAGAGTGAGGGTGGAGTGTCATTAACTCATTCCACATTTCTTTAAGACAAGCAGAAGCTTCAGCGATTTCTTTGCAGCTGTAACAGGCCACTGTACCTGAACATGACTCTCCATCAAGCAGGGAAGCTAAGCAGAGAGTGAATGAAATGCTGAATGCTCTGCTCTGCCCCAATAAATGTGGGTTTTTTTTCATTTTTTCTCTAATAGCAGCAGAGGCTGAAATGACCTTAGTTATATTCACCTGATGGAGTATGATTTGAACCCTAATAATTATCCAGGAATGTAAGGCAGGAGAAGAGATTAAGACCTTGTATACATCAGCGAGCTTACAGCTATAAGAGCGCTTCTGTAGCCTCTCTGTGCCAATGGGAGAGGGCTCTCGTCAATATAATAAAACCACCTCAACAAGCAGCCATAGCTATGTCAGCAGAAGAAGCTCTCCCACAGACATAGGGCTGTGCAAACTAACACTTATGCTGGTGAAATTTATGTCACTCAGGAGGGTGTTTTTTCACACCGCTGAGTGGCATTAAGTGTTGCCACCATGAGTGATAGCGTAGACATGGCCTAAGTTGTAATCAAAATTTTGTCATGCAAAGAGAATGTGGCTTTAATAGTGATCAGAAGTATTAAACGTCTAGCTGATTGCCTTGTTAAACCGTGGAAAGGAATAAATGATATACATGCCACAAGCATTAAATGCATCAGCAGAAACACAAGGCAAATGGCCTGATCCTGCTGCCACTGAAGTCAGTGCAAGGTTTGGCATTCACTTCAATGAGAGCAAGGTCAAGGGATACAGTTATGCTGACTGCCCACACCACACACACAGTTCTGAGACATTGTGAGGCAGGTGAAAAAAGTCCAAATGTTTTTACCACTTGGGAAGTGTGAGGAAGGCTAAATGGACACATTGCAATATTGTGGTGTGATTTATTGCCCAAGAGACTGTAATTTGTTCTTTATTTACCCACGTAGTAGAGCTCTTCAAAAATAGCAATTGTTTTTTATGGGAATGTTTTTAAAATTCCTTTTGAAATTTCTCATGACCATTTCTGAATTATTTGGTTTTACAACAGTATTTTTGGTAAATCTATATATGGTTTTCAAGTAAAAACTTTTGGTTTCTTGTACCTAAAGATCTAAAACCATAAATGTATGTAATGGCCAAGTGAACCGGCATTTGCATAGCATCTGCAATTTGGTGTGTAAGAAAAGAAACCGACAGCGGAATCAAAAATAATGTGATTATTTTCTTTAAGTGACAGTGATTCTGTGCAATTGTGGCCTGAAAGACTTCAGTGGACTTTAGATCAGATCCGTAGGCCTGGTCTGCACTTAAATTTAGATCAAACTAGCTATGTTGCAATGGGTGGTGAAAAAATTCACACTTCTGATCACTGTCGTTAAGCCGGCCTCACCCTGGTGTAGACAATGCCGAATCGATGGCAAAATTCTTCCGTTGACCTAATTATTGCCGCTCAGGGAGGCAGATTAATTTCAGCAATGGAAAAAAACCTTCTGTTGCTGTAGCAGGTATCTACACTACAGTGGTGTAGCAGTGCTGCTGTAGCACTGATAGTGTACACATAGCCTAAGTGAACAATTCTTAGGCATATATTACAGAGCAACTGGATTGAAAATGAAGAGTTCAGATCAGCATTGCCACTACCCTGTGGTCTGAGCATGCTGGAGTATTTACCTCAGTCCCATCCCTGTTCATCTTTGTCTTACAGAAAGCGTTGCAACCCATTATATTTAGAAATCAGTTAGTTTCATATGTCCTACACTTTTAGAGATTTTTTTTCACTTCCTTCATAGTTTTTATTCTACAGGAGACATTTATATGAAAGCAGGTCCTTAGTATTTGCATTGTTCAACTACTCGTTGCATATTCCCCACCTGAAGCCATAATACCCTCTGAGGGACATAAGAATGTACATAAGAGCCAGTTCTACAGAAAGCCATTGGGATAAATTCATCCCTGATGCTGTAACTCTGTTGATTTCAGTGGAGTTTTGCTACTGGGGATTATTTGACACATCACATTCAGGGGTGGATTAAAGCTAAAATGGGTCTAGAATGTCTACATTTTTAGTACCCTCGTGCCTTATATATTCCATCTCTGAGGTGAAAATATGCTGCACGCTGTGCACAAAGCTCTATGCAGCGTCTTACTGACAGCAATGATCATGGTATACTGAATTTCGTATGGAGCATGTCAGCATTTCAGCAACTCATACCCCTTTGTCATACTTCTTCATGGGCAGACACTTCAGATGGGCTATTCTCACACTTTCAGAAGTTTGGAACCCTACTTAGTCAGCGCACTCCAACTTTGCAGCCCATTGTGTCTGCTGGCACACTTCCACCTATTTCAGGGGTTCTCAAACTTTTGTACTGATGACCTCTTTCACATAGCAAGCCTCTGAGTGCAACCCCGCCTTATAAATTAAAAACACTTTTCAATGTATTTAACACCATTATAAATGCTGTAGGCAAAGTGAAGTTTGGGGTGGAGGCTGACAGCTCACAACCCCCCATGTAATAACCTCATGACCCCTTTAGGGGCCCTGAACCCCAGAGTGAGAATCCCTGATCTATTTTGACCCCATACTCCATGCAGATCTCCTACCAAACTGTGACTCCTGTCCCAGCAGCCTGGACTTTCTCCTGCTGCAGTAGAACAGCAGCAATCAGCTTGGGAGAGACAAAAGAACCACTTGCACTTGGGGAGATAGTGCAGGTGCTGTGGTATCAGTTCTAAAATGTAAATTTGAAAATTCAGTAAAGATAGTCAGGGTTGCCCACTCTCACGATTTTGTCATGAGTTTCATGATATTCTGTTTTTCTTAAAGCCCCAGCTTTATTCTGTTCTATTCTAGGTTCCGTTCTATATTGGCCGTTGAGCCATGCTCATTACTTTAGTTCTGAGCACCTTCCAGCGGTGTGTTAAGCAATTTGACCAATATCTGTCACATATTGTTTGTTCTCTCGTCCTCTCCCCAGAGGGAGAAGCATGTACACTGGAGCGTGTTCTTTTGATAGCGTGTTTTGTTGTTATATAAACGTACCTGTTGCCATATATTTATATTAGAGAAGGGAAGGTCAAAAAGATACACTTTGCACTTGGAGCAGAAAGTGATGAGGTTCATGACGGCCCTCGCTTCTTGAGAGTGTTTGTTCCACACACCCCCAGAGAAAGTTCTGTCTCCTGTACACATAAGCGTTGCCATGATTGTTGAGACTTCCACTGTACCAGAAGAGTCATATGCCTGTGCTCCTGGAGCCATGTGATTAGTTGAAAATCTCAACTTACTTTTGTTTTTTAAAAAAAAAGAGAGAGAGAGAAAGTTTTCAGCCCTCATGGTTGCGAAGAAAAGCTTAACAATGTGACCCAAGTGCCTAAAGGCTCAGACTAGAAGATGGATAAAAGGGGCCTTAAATGTCATCTTTTAAAGTTATCTTCTGACTCTTTGAGGCCTGATTCATGATTTTTGAATGGCTGGGGTTAGCAAAACTGGGCATTGATCCTTGTTTTATTGAATCAGTATTGGGGACAGATTGCATCTGGCCACATGTGGAAGTACAAGGTAAGGAGAAGGCATAAGGCGCCCTTTCCTTTCGTATCCCTGTCCAAGTGCCAGGCACTATCAAACTAGGGTAAGTATCTCTGGTGCAATCTTTGCTTTACCCATGGCCATGCCCCTATACTGAGGGCTAGTTCGTGCATAGTTACATCAGTGCAGATACCTGGAATGCAGACTAGCTTCTAGGTTTTATTCTCATTCTGAAAAGACAAGGACTAGCGTCAATATGTGGGGGAGTGCGCGGGGTACCCTTTCAAGTGGCACGTCTTAACAGAGTTAGCCCACGTGGGAACCCGGGTCTGAGAACCTGGATTAGCCTACCCCAGGTGTGAGCAGCCACACTTCAAAGCCAGACCCAATTTACTGTGTCCTCACTGATGCTGCTGCTCTCCCCGACATGTGTCACTAGGACTTCAGAGGGCACATTCCATAGTTCTGAGCTGAGCTGCTCTATGATTTTTCCCAGTGAATTGTGGGAGAACATGGCTGTCTTTCTGGCACACAGGGGAACTGTGGGAAGGCTCTGGAGGACTGTCAGATCTCAAGTGATTTAGCCTGCATCCTCGCTGAAAAGTGGATAGGTTACCAGCCTGAGTGAAAGTGGATCTAATCCATACCCCCAGCCAGGCCAGGAAGCCCAGACTGAAAGCACCACCAATTAATTGTGTGAGAGGGTTTTGAGATTAGAAGAGTGAGGGTTAGGAGCACACCCAGGGGAGAGTCCAGCCTAATTCTGCAGGGAGGATATACCCCAAGCATGTAGCTATGGTTTTGCTCCCAGAACACGGGTCTTGCCTCAGGAACAATGCCTCTAGGAGTCCTTGCTGGCACGGTGCTTTTCTGCATTGCCCCAGATGTGCCCAGTGGCTTCACAGCTGCACCCTTTAGCTACCTGTAAGGGTATCACAAATGGTGCACTCTGCCTTCAGACTGCAGAGGTTTCAATTTCAGCCGAAGGAGCGCCTTCCTTTTGCTCTCTTGTCTTCAGTGATTTATTTTTCCATGCTAGTGTATTCCAGTCTGCCGCACATACCCTGCGCTTTTAGTCCAGTCTCACGTATGTGTGTGTCTCTCATGCATTTCTCGGTGAAGGAGCTGTGCAACCACTTGTAGGGTTGTAGAAATATTACATTTGTCACCATCTGCTGATACCCCAGCCTGAACTCGGAGCGAAAGAGATTTCCTTATAGACACTCCTATGCAGCTGTCGGGTGGGTACTTCTTGTCAATAAGTTCTTTGTCATTGGCCCACCAACAGTGCTGGGATGGGGGCAGGGAGAAAGGAGGTAACAACATATAACATTTTTACTTCTCTACTTCGTTCTGAGTACAGCTACTGCTTCTTGCCACTTCTTTGTATAGGCCACTACTGCAGTGGGCGTTAGCGGGGTGATTTTTAGCAACATTTCAATACTGCCAAAAGCCCCACTGTTGATGCACTGACTCTAATGTGGATGTTTTGTTGTTGGTTTGGGGTTTTTTTTTGCCAAGGTGGCTTATTACGCTTGACAAACTGGTATAAGCTATATAGGCAAAAGTTTCATCTGCACTAGGAGGGTTGGCTGATATAGCTTTCCCAATAAGCCTTGTCTAGTGCAGACCTGGCCATAGTCATTGTTAAACCTGTGGATACTCCCACCGTGCAGAGACACTGTGGGTACATGCACATACTGAGCAGCAGCAAGTCACAGAGCTCAGGTTGACAGACTTGGGCTCATAGGGCTAGAGCTATTGCGCTAAAAATAGCTGTGTAGGCATTGTGGCTCAGGCTCTGAAGCCTGCGGTGGGGTTCAAAGCTGACACTCCCGCCCAAGCTGTAATGTCTACACAGACATTTTTTAGCACAGTAGTCTGGGCCCCGCAAGACCAAATCTGTCATCCCGGGCGCTGAGACTTGCTGGCGTGGGCTGCCTCTTGCTGGGTAGACATACCTGAAGAGGGTAGGAAGGATGATGTCATGGAAGGAGCATTGGGACTCAGCAAGCTGTCTGTGGCAGGGTCTGCCTTTTTATTCCATGTTTGTACAACACCTAGCACAATGGAGTTCTGGTCCTAGACACTACCATAATACAAATGAATAATAACCAGTAAAAGCTTTGTTATTTGGTATGTTGGGGAAATGGGGGTTGCCAGTAAGTCAAAAATTCCAGTTAACTAAGAGTTATACTTACTAATGGAGGCGGGCATTTTGGATGCAGGAGGGAGCTTGGGAGGGGTTTTGGGGTGCTTGGATCCAGGCAGCGCTCCCCTCATGCAATTGAACGTTTTGCATCCGTAAATACCTGTTTGTACACAAATTAGCAAATTAAATAGTCTGTGCTTTAAGAAATGAGTGCCTTTTGTGTCCTAAACATTAATGTTGGCTGGCACGCTGGAAAATACCAATGTTCTCAGAGTTAATAACACCTCTTGCCACTAAGAAGGAAAAAAACCCTCTCCCATGCTCTTTTCTTTGATGATCAGTTGAACACAGACAACTATAAACTTGTGGGAAATGTTTTGATGTGTTGCCAGGAACAGACAGTTTTTCTTTTCTAGCTAGGGTGACCAGACAGCAAATGTGAAAAATTGGGACAGGAAGGGGGGGTGTAATAGGAGTCTATATAAGAAAAAGATCCAAAAATCAGGACCCTCCCTATAAAATCGGGACATCTGGTCACCCTATTTCTAGCTGACCTCTTTATATTGTGTTGGGATCTCAAGAACTTTCTCTGGAGGACTTTGAGAAAAATAGGTCTGGTGCTTTGACTTTTGGAATCTGCCCCATCAAGACTAAAATACAATTTATTTATAATCTATTACTTCCTGCATTGAAGGAGCTTTCAGGATCTGCCAGAAAACACTGCCCTTTTCTGCTGTCGCCACTGTGAGGCCAGGCAGTTGATTCACAATGGCCATTGTTAGTAGCAAATGGTTAAAGAATTATCCCATGAATGATTGTTTTGGGGAAGTGACTTGTTTTTGATTGTACATGTTTAAAGGAATCTGAGTCATGCCTGCAGAGTACTTTCCTACTAGAAAATTTTTCATGAAGTCCACAATATCCATTCAAAACAAAAATGAACAGGAACTGAAAGCAAGTCATCTGATTGCAACAGACATCAAATCCCATCTTTAGATCTGACAATCTAACTACTTGAAAGGAAAACAGATGTTCTCTAAAACCATTAGATGAATCAGCAACATTATTAATGAGATCAAGTTTGCTGGAATAATTAGACGAAGCTGCAAGTAAACCAGAGGGCAATTCACCCCAAATCCATCTGGCAACCTCATATTTCATTAGTCGGCAGCACCTGCAAAAGAAAAGAAATCTCCCAGATTCTGCCCCACATTGCTTTCTGTACCAAAGGAGTTCCAGTCACAACTTTATTTTCCACGTCTATGAGTGAGTGGAATCGATTTCAGATGATGGGAGCCTTAACTGCCAAAAATCTTTAAATGGCTGCTCACATCTGGCATGAGTTCCTTTTACTTGTAAGGGCCAGAAATGCAAATGAATGAATACCATGATGAATTTGCAAAAGGAAGTTGTTGTTTTTTCATTATGTTTTGATTAGTCCCTGGTTACTTTGGCTTTGCAAGATGGCAGAAGCCATAGGATGCCAAGACTTCTCAACGGCTACTGAACGTAACCTGACAAACCCAACCCTTGCCACTGGTGAGGAAAACAAGTTGACCCTATGACTTACAAGCAGCTTTGCTTAGCAAATGAGCAGAGCACAGCTTAAGCATTAGAGTCAGGGGTTTCAAGAGGAATATAGGGAGCATTGTTTGCTCATAAAAGACCAGTTTTCTTTGAAAATCAAGGAAAGAACACAATGGCAGTGAACAAATATAACAGGATAGACAGAATGAAATGTTCAAAAATGCCTAAGTAATATATCTGAATTTACTTATGTTTGGGCACCTGTCTGGGAATCTGGGTTAGCCATGCCCAGTTGTGATGTTAAGCGACACTTTGGTCATACCTATGTAGCTGCATTCGCATTGGCTCATCACTAACCCTGGTTAAGAACTAGGATTTCTGGGGGCATATCCCAGGGTTCTTAGTGAGGCACTAAGCTGAACCACTCTAAACATTGTTTTGCAGTGTATTGTGGGTGAACTTGTCTGTCCTTCCCAGGCCCCTGTGCAGACTTGTTCTTACCCTGCCAACTCAGTAAATGGAAGCACTTCCAGCTCAGCAGTCCCCACACTTCTGTCCAGAGCTTGGTAGAAAGGCTTGGATCCAGCTCAGGACAATGACCAGGGTCCAGCTTTTTGGTATTTAATGCAACTCTCATTTTGGCAACAGGAGGTGAATGCAGGGTATGAGACTTGGTGGATGGCATTTTGGCAGTGGCTTGTTGCCCTTAGAAAGCAGCAACATGCCCTACTAAGATCACGCAGGCTCTGTGCAGATGATTGCAGAGTGAAGACAGTGGTGGCAGGATTTAATAGCCGTGGAATCCCACTCTGACCACCAGCAGCTCTGGAGCAGGGCCACAGAGTGGTGGTGGGATCAAATTGTCATGCTGACCTGGGATGACCAGCAGTAGCTCCAGAACTTTTGCCTGAAGAAGGCCACCTTCATGGCTCTTTTGAGGTGCTTTCTCTCCACCCTTCAGCAGCAGGACATGCAGATTAGAAAGCCCCTACAAATCCAGAAGAGGATCACTATTGCCAGCTGGAAGCTGGTTACCCCAGACTGTTACCGATGGATGGCTGACCAATGTGGTGTCGGCAAGTCAACTGTTGGTGTTGTGGTGGTGGAGGATTGTGAGGGAATTATTTCTGTGGTTTGCCTAGAGGTGGTGAAGATGGCTAATGTCCCTGAATAATTGCTGGCTTTGAGAGAATGAGGTTCCTGAAATGTGCTATCAGGACTGTCAGTGGCACCCAAAAGGTACCGATGGATATGGAGGCCTTGGTCAACTACAGAGGGAGGTTCATGAACAGTGATAGGAGATTCACCGTCATGGTGCCTGGGTGCTCAGGAGATCTGGTATTAATCTGTTTGGACAAGGAGGGGCTGCATTCCCCTCTCAGTAATATGGGTATCTATGCCCACTCTTATTTTAGGGGACCCACTGCCCTATCTCATGAAGCCTTATTCTGATAGGAGAGAACCTGGATGAAGGTTTAATTACCCATCGAGCAGTCGCAGGGTGGTGGTAGAACGTGCTTTTGGCTGACTGAAGGCAAGATGGCACTGCCTGTGGAACTGTCTGGGTGTCAATGCGTCCATGCCATTCATGTCACTGGGGCATAATAAGCACTGCACAACCTATGTCAGGAGAAGGGAGAGTATTTTTCAACCAAAGTCATTCAAAGACAGTGCTGGTTTACAGGCCCAGTCCAAGCAATTGGAAAGTGTGTTTCTGATAACGGGGGCTGGGGGAGCAAGGACACCTTGTGTGCCTATACTCTTGCTTTTTCTGGTGATGTCAAGTTCTGCGACTTACCTGTACAAAACCAACAACAGAGCCAATTGGTGCAATGTCACTGGTAGTGGAATTGCACGTCGGCAATGTACCTTTTCCCCTTCCCTCATGGTTGAACAGAGTCCATCTGCCCATGCACACTTCCATGCCAGGAATACATTGATGTGGCTCATTGACTCCCCATTGCTGCAGTGGCAGACCAGTGTGGTCTTAAGGCATTTGGATGCTTTCATGACTGGTACACAGCGGACTCTTTATATTGTAACTGACCACCTTTTATAGTCTCTCCCCCATTTGTGCAAATTCCCCAGTTCCTCCTCTGGGTTATTTTTTGTTATGCTCCTCACATTGCTTTTCCTACTCTGCTCTTTTCCTTAGCGGCCCTTTAGATACACTGGTAATAATTAACTACATTCACTGTATATTTTTTTCTTCCCCATGGGGGCTTGTGGGTATGGGGAAATAGGAAATGGCGTGTTGAAAAGTGCAACCTTAATAAATCAACAGGCAAAATGAGCTTTTCCCAGGTTAAAGGCAGATGCATCAGTTAGTTTCTTATTGAAAAATATCTATTTTAAGCTGTGACGTGTTGGGATTTAATATATTTTAACTACCTGCAGGAATGAAACTTCCTATTTTATATATAGGGCCCAGCTAACTGATTTTAAAAATATATATGTTTCATCATATTATATTTACATTTGCTTTACATTATGCTATACACTTACTGGATAGTTGGCAGCTACAACGTTTTAATAGCTCTGTTTTCCTTCTTTTGTGAAAGCCAACAAGAGTCTGTCAGATTTGGGAGGACTAGAAATTGACCCAGTGTCTCTATATGCCAAGTCTATGTAATTCCTTATGTGGGGTTATTTTCATAAACAAATGCCTCGGTAGGGTTGCTTTAAAAGAAAAAAGTGGCAAGAGCCCAGTACTCATGAACTGCTCTACAATAACAAATTAGCATGCAGTCACAAGCATGACTAACCCTCCGTACTGCCAATCCCGAAGATCAAAAATCGCAAGTTAGGCCCCCCCAAAAAATCATTTAGATAGGCTTAAAACCATGAGATTTTAAGAAAATAATAAAGTTGGGATTCTTTTTTGTTTGCCCTCTGAGTTTTGAGCCTTTAGGGGACCTTCTGGTCCCAATTTCAAGATTTCCTCTGCAACCAGGAGGGCTAGAAACTGGAGCGAAAGCTGAGATTGTTATGTAATCGCTTTACTCCAGGAGCTCAGGCTTCAAGAGAAATAAATATCCCAAGACTGGCGCTTAAAATCATGAAAGTTGGCAGTGCTGAACCCTACAACAACAAACTCGTGTATTTCCACAGTGCAGGAAAAGATACAGTGAGGAGATGGATTTTGGTATCAAGATACGTATCTTCACATAGTGCGTAATCCCCAGGAGGATTGTTTAGTTTAACAGCTGCAGAAGGGTGAGCTTGGATAAAATAACTGACCCAAACTTTCACCCAAATCACAGTGGCACTGTGTACAGGACATGATAAAACAAAGACTGCAGACCTCTTGAGAGCTGAAATGTTTCAGTGAACTAGTGGCCATGTTTTTCAAAATAGGAGCTCACAGCTACACTCCTAAATCCAGATTTAGACATTTAAATAAATGGTCTGATTTTAAATCAGGCCCTTACTTAAGGGCCTAAATCTGAATTTAGAAGCCTAACTTTAGGCTTGGATTTTTTTAAAAAATATCATGGCCTACTTTTTTGTAGCTACCTTCACCTCTACAATTCCTGGCTTCAGGCCTCAACGTGGCAGTGGAAATAATATAAGAGGCTACTAATCACAGGCCTTTGCACTCCTCTTTCACATGAGTATCTCAAAGCACTTTCCATCTTTCATGAATTAAGCCATGTAGGGCATGTATTTTTATCCCTGCTCAACATAAAAAGAAGGTGTAGTACAGGGAGGTTAAGTCACTTGTCCAAGATCAGCCTCTCTCATGCTACTGGATTTCTGACTTGACTCAAGCAGGACATGTTGGATGTATCACAAGAAAGTCTTTTTCTAGAAGATGTAGCAATTGTGGAAGGGGGTGAGCAAGTGGAGTTTGATCTCTGGACTTTGCTCCAACCTCCTCCCGCCTTGCTGTGTTAGTGACTCTCCATTGCCCACCTAGCTCTCCTACCTTCAGAGTTCCACTTCAGGCTGTCCCCTC
Source organism: Dermatemys mawii (assembly GCA_007922305.1). Classification (NCBI taxonomy): domain Eukaryota; kingdom Metazoa; phylum Chordata; order Testudines; family Dermatemydidae; genus Dermatemys; species Dermatemys mawii. Next base: position 33,583,161 of record ML677350.1, on the reverse strand, counting down.
CATATCTCCCCTTCTCTCCACCCCACTCAGTGTCCCCTGTCCCTTCCCTGCTTCCAAGAACTCTTCCTCTCACCATGGGTGGCAGGTATAATAGGCTGGGGATGCTAAACCTCCCCTAAGCCAAGCCCTGGCCCTGCCCACGCTCCGCCAAGCGGGCAGGAGCTCAGCTCTGGCTAAAAGGCAGCAGCCAGCTGGGGCTAGTGGGAGATCCAGTGCTGGGACTGGCTGGCGGCTCCCCCATCCATGGGGCGGAGGGGAGGGGCAGCTTGGGGTTCCGGTGGATGCAGGGTAGGTGCTGGGCTGAGTGGCTAGCCTCCCCGAAGGGGCGGGGGAGGGCAACTCACACATTACCCATGCCTCTCACCTCACCTCAGTCTACATTTAGGAAAATGTGATTCCTGCCCTCAAGAGTGAGCAATATAAATAGACCAATGGAGATGTCTGTGAAACTAATGACAGTTGTCTTCCAACCAACACCCTAATAACTTTGCCTGTGTGTAGTATTCCTTTCCTCCATTGTTTATCTGTCTTGTCTGTTCAGACTGTAAGCTCTTCTGGCCAGGGATCCGGTCTTCATTGTGTTAGGGAAGCCCCGATGCTGATTGGAGCCCTTGACTGCTACCTCAATACAAACAATAATAAATCGTAACAGAACTGTGGAGAGATTACAATTAGAGCTGTGCAAAACTCAGCAGTTTTGGTTTGCGTGGGTTCCTCCCCTCTGAGTCTGCACTGTGTTTTGGATTTGTATGCAAAAACTCAAAGCAAAACTCATCCCAAACTACTAAGTGTTGTCTGGTTTGGTGTTGAAACCATGCAAAACCACTGAGTTTTTTTAATGGCTCCCATTGGAAATTATAAATGTACCAAGACTCACTCAAAACTCAGCCTAGGTTTGCTGATAAATTCTTTAACCTGGGCAAATATGACAGAAGTGGGGCTGGACAGATGAAATTTGAGCCACATTTGGAGCTTCATTGCAAAGTGGCTAACGAGAGAGTTTCATCCTCCTCAACTGTCCACTCAGTGCTATGTTCATTTTACAATTACATTTAAATCACTTCCTTTAACTACAGTGCCCAGTTATTCAGTCAGAATGGAGGAATTAGGATACTCTTAATGTTACTCCAGTGACTTGAGATCAAATCCAGCTTGCTTCACTCATAGAAGTACCACTGACTTCACCTCACTTGCCCAAGTCTGCTAAGGACTGTCTGGTTGAATAAGCACAGTTGGAGGTAGTCCTTGGTATATGGCACTGCGCTTTGGACATGTGTTCATGTGGCTGCCTTAATTGCCTGGGGATCATTCTCTTGTAACCATTGTTACTGAACTCTTGTTATGTCAGAATAAGCTGTATCTGCCAGTCTGATTTCTGAAAGTCTGACCTTTATTCCTAGAGAGATGTAATCAGACAGAACCCTGTGTGTGTGTGTGTGTGTGTGTGTCCGTGCGCGCTTAAGTACTTTGCTGGATCTGGGCCAGGTTGTTCATCACCTTGTAAAATCAAATCAGTAATCAATGACTCAGTTTCTCCATTTGTAAAATTGGGATAATAATCCTTCCTTTCCCCAACCTGTGTCTGTCCTGTCTATTTAGAATGTAGATTCTTTGAGGAAAGGGTGCTTGTATAGTGCCTCCATCACAGCTGGGGCCTCTAGTAATTGTAACTACTGTAATACTAACAACTAAGGATGGCTCTGCACTTGCGCTCTACACCATGGGAAGCAATGGGGGCCATTGTGCTTCAAGGAAGCAGAAAACCTCCCTGCTTGCTACTGTACCTCTGCCCCTGTCTCCTTTGGAACATTGCATGCTCCTTGGGGAGTATGGAGCTGGTAGTCCTTGCATTTCCCAAGCACGGGATTTGCCATTGTGTTGGGCTGTCATAAGGCCTGTGCACATGAAGGCAGGTTTCTTGTGCCTTCCTCACTCCCTCATTGCACAGACATGTAAGACCATGGACACTCTAGGGAAAAAGGTGTATTTTGAACATGTGTTAAATAACATGTATTATTTAACATGCATTAAAATCCTAGTGTAAACAAGGCAGTTGTAATTTTAACACGTTAGCTGGTCAGTGCAAATCTAAGAGGGGAGTCTAGGGTTTTTTCTTAGGGCAGGTACACTACCTGCAGGTTAGTGGGTAGCAATCACTCTATCGGGGTCAATTTATCGCATCTAGTCTAGACATGATAAATCGATCCTTGAGCGCTTTCCCGTTGATTCCAGTATTCCACTGACGCGAGAGGTGCAGGCGGAGTCAATGGGGGAGCAGCAGTAGTCGACTCAGTGAAGACGCCGTGGTAAGTCAACCTAAATACGTCGACTTCAGCTACGCTATTCCCATAGCTGAAGTTGCATATGTTAGGCTGATCACCACCCCCACCCTGCCCCCAGTGTAGACCAGGGCTCAGTGTAGACAAGGCCGAAGCATGGGAGCACAATCTGTCTCTTGGAGACAGTCCATCTCTGCTTTATGCTCTTCTCTATATATAGCCTATGTGCAGTAGGAGATAGAAGCCTCTACTCCATGCCACAGAGTGGCAGTGAATCTGCTCCATGGATCCTCAGGGCTGCAGTAGCTCCTACAGTTACAAAACCACATGTCCATCAGTGTACGCATGGATCCCTTGGCCCTGCCCTGTCTCACACCCATCATCTTCCTGGGGAAAATGGAAGGCCTCAGAGAGCTTTGCTGTGCAGCATGCAGGAATTGCAAACCTTGGAGTGGAATCCTCACATCCCCTGCAAAGCAGAGCCAAAGTGGTTCTGCTTCAGTCGGGTCCTTCTTCACATTTGCAGGGGTGGGGTGGGATTTGACCCATGTCTATTTAAATACCAAACTGCTGGTGCACAACTATTGTTATATTAAGGCCCTTTCAGGTGCCTTCTTTAAATTCAAGGCTGAAAAAAAAAAATCAAGGCAGTTGCAGTTCAGACCACTGTTTTGTTGTCATTGTGGGCACTTAAAAATGATTATTTAGTCATTTTCGAGTTCCAGTGGATTCAAGCTGAGAAAGAGGCCTTACTTTCATCATTGGTGATTATGTCTGGGAAATGTACTGAAAAAATGATATCTCAAATGCTTCAAGTGAATTTCTTAGTAAACCCAGTGACCTACCTCCTGCACCTGCTTCCTTAAACAGAAGTTAGATGACACAGGAGCTATATTGCTATTTGCTGATGAGCACAATGCATGTATCGCATGAACATTTAAATACCCCATGCCGCCTTCTCAGCAGGAATGGTTTCCTCCTCTCTGAAATGTTGTTCTGAGAAAACATCTCAGAGGACCCTTTCACACAGATTATCAGGCTGTGTGACATCCCTTGTTTGAATGCATGGAGGAAGTGAGCAGTGTTGACTAAATCTAAACTATAGGTCATAACTTCCAGGACATGAATTCATAGGCATTGTTATCTTTGTAGTAGTTTCATTATGCATTTAATACTTGGTGCAGCAACACAAGCAATATGAAATGCTTCTGGGATTTGAAAAACAGAACATTAAAAATGTTGCCCATTATTTTTGTAAAATGTATTTGTTAGATAAAAGATACAAAGACTGTTTTCATTCTGACAAACACCCTTATACAAAGCTTAATATAATAGATGATTCCTACTGTAAACCAGCGGGCATTTTCTTTCACAACAAATAGCCCAAATGTTACTTTTTGTGCATACGTCTTTGAACATACATTGTGTGTTCTAGATTACTTTAAAATTGTGTCTCAGTTCAAAGGTCGTAGCAGGCAGGCTAAGTAAGCAGTTAAACCTGAGGGATTCTAGGTAAAAAGCCTAGAGAAGCATGTTATTTTATTAATGAATTTTCAATTGAGGAAACACCTGAGCCTGAACTACAGTATTTTCCTATCTTCCCCTTACTGCAGAAACATCTAGGGAGGACCTCTGTGGATCTGAGCTCTGCCTCGGAACCTCAGAAAGGCTGATAAACCAAGGCTTTAACGAAACTTGCAGCAGCTCCCCAAAGGAGCACACTGTGAAATCTCAGCAGGTCATTCCCATATCTTTGCACCTTGATGTTAATGTTAGTACTTGCACTTTTTTCTTCTTGCTGTGCATTTTCTCTGCAATAAAATAATATGGTAGAACAACAGAAAAGAAAGCAACACAAAATATTGCCTACTCCCAAAGCAAGATCTGTATTATACTTCACTCCAGAGTTACTCCCTCACAAGCACCAGGATATGTAATTCTAAAGAAAGGCAAGAAGGATAGTAACTATAGAAAACTTTTTTTATTTAACAGTGCAGTGATATGCAACAAAAAGCTCACCCAGGCTTTTGTTGACTTGACATGTGTCCCAAAAGAAAGAAAACTATCTGGCAATCACAGCCCTGCATCCTCCACCCTTTCCCATTGTTTGTCAGGTACAGAGCAGTGCCTCTGCCACAAGCATCTTCAGAGTGCTGCCCTATCAGTGCCAGTTTTTTCAGATAATCCGTCTGGTTTAGCAGAATTCAAACAGGACTGCGCCCATTCTGTACTTCAATTGCTATTAGCCTCTCCCCTGGGGTTCTATCCGTGCTAATTTTGGAAATTCTTGTCTATTTCCAAGCCAGAACAGAAAGTAAAATGTTCACAATTTAGATTCTGGATCTGAAAAATCTACCTTACTGTATCTCCTACTTTAAACTTGCATTTTGCATAAGGTATTTTAAGAGAGAGAGAGAGAGGGAGAGAGAGAGTGTAATATATCTGAGCACACACACACACACAAGCATATAAATATATAATATGCTATACATGCAATTTTTCAGCTTGACGGGGAAACATACATGTCCAGTCCTCTCCCTACTGACCCCTTGATGTATTAAACCCCAAATTTCTACATTTTGACATATTCTTTACCTCCGAGCAATGAATGATCAATTTGGCGTAAGTATCTCTCATGCCTTTTTCAAACATATACCAAGCACCCATGTGAGGATGCTAGCCCATTCAGGGCTCACTGCAGCAAGGTGCTGATCCCTTTGGCCCCTATCCAGCAATGTACCTGACGTCAGTGGGACTCCAGGAGGGCTTAAAATCAAGCATGACCTTAAGTGTTTTCCTGGATGGACCTAGAAGGCATAGAGTTTTGTAGGATCAAGCTCTTACGTTGCATTAATATATGAACATATTTAATGTTAGGTAATGACTGAAGATAATGGTTTTACAAGATAAAATCCTACAGACTGGAATCCTACCCAGAACCTTTTGGATCTTTCCAAACTTGCTTTAAAATATATTGGCTGCAGGCTTGGTCTAAATGAGCCTTCTGCTGGAATAGAAAAAGTCACGTTCATGATAAGTGAATCTTTGGCAAAACAAACAGGTGCAGCAAAGCAGGTCTGAATCTCTAAATAATGATTCGAGGCAGCCCTGCCTTAGGGTGGTGTAACTGATAATATTTTACTTCTGTTTTAATAAGCAAACAGTGGTGTTTTGTAATCCAACCAATTAAAATACCTGAGTGGTGGGAAAAATAGAAAAATATTTTTATTAATAACAACAACATATTGCACTTCTGTTATCCAGGGATCTCAAATTGCCTTGCAATTTTTAATTAAGCCTCGTAATACTCTTTCGGGGCTAGGGTAAGTGTTGTTATATCCATTTGGCAAATGGGTGAGCTAGGAGACTCAAGGCTTGTCTACATGAAGACTTGCACTGAAATAATTACATCAGTTTTCGTTCATACCTTTTGTTGTTTCAGTGCAAGTCTGTGCATGGATACTCTCATTTAGATTTACAAGTGCTCTAGACCAGTTTCGTTATTCACCATCTAAGATTCTTTTTCGCTGTTTAAGTTGAATTGAAATAGAACACTTTTATGCTGAAATAAGTATCCATACACAGCATGCCTGAAATAACAAAAGGTGTGTATTACAACTGATTTAATTACTTCAGTAAAAGTTTGTACCTGGACCAACCCTTCCACAGGTTAAAGGACTTGTTCAAAGTCACCCAGAGTATGTGTACATAGCAGCTGGGAGATACACATAGCACATGGGTAGACACACCCACGCTAGGTCTGTTCGAGTTAGGGCACTAAACATTGCAGTGTGGACACTGCAGCCTGGACAGTAGCACAGGCTAGCCACATGAGTAGAAATCCAAGGTGTTGGGTGGGCTTGTATTTGGGCAGCTAGCCACGCTGCTGCCCATTCTGCAATGGTCACCCTGCTATTTTTAGTGTGTTAGCGAATGCAACGCTAGCATGCGTCTGTCTACCCAGGCTGGGAAACACGCTCCCCCCGTGGCAATGTAGACATAATCCTCCACCCCCCCACCCCGTCCCGCCCAGTGTATCTGAAAATGAAGCTCAGGATTGTTGCCTCCCTGGGCCCCATTTCAGTCACTAGACACGCATTCATTTGCTTCCTGGTTTAATCTATTCCCTGGGATGCTCACAACCCCATCACCAACCAACATTCCAGCACTGCCATGCCATGGCATTCATAAAAGTGCCAATATCAAGAGGGAGAAAGAACAGCAAGAGAAAAACAAGTAGGCAAGCATTGTGGGTGCCTTAGGTCACAAAAATACTCGCTGGTCCTATCTTCTCCCATACTCTTCCCAAAACAGAGCATCCCAGTTTTAATTCATGATTACAGGTTAATTCCAATTCTGCTGACTGTTGGAATCATACTACACTCGTTAATAAACATAGGAACTTCCTGGTTGGGGAGTTCTCCTAGTTGGTGTTTGAGGCATGGTTCATTGTGTTTTGTGTTCTTGCACTACACGCAGGGGTTTCACTCAACATTTTAGCTGGCTCTAATCTCTGTGGAGCCATCGCTTCTATCTTCTAACCAACTCAGGGCTGGCCTGAGTTGGTTAGAGGATAGAAGGTGGGGGGGAGGGATCGACCGAAGATACGCAACCTCAGCTAAGTGAATAATGTAGCTGAAGTCGGTGTATCTTTGGCCGACTTACCTGCCATCCTCATGGCGGCGGCGCACTCTCCTGTCGACTCCAGCTTGCGCCTCTCGGCGAGTAGGAGTTCCGGAGTCGATGGGGGTGCCATTGGCGATCGATTTATCGTGTCTTAACAAGACGTGATAAGTCGATCACCAAAAGATCGATTGCTACCTGCCGATCAGGCGGGTAGTGAAGACATACCCTTAGTCAAAACTGCTCAGTTTCACCTTATCTTTGTCTTGCCTAAGACACAAGAAACTGCAGGTTTCATATAATTCAGTGTGAAACGATAAGTCGTTCTAGGTTCGTATGATTCACAAGCCATAATAAATCATTTGAATGACCTTCTCCAAGTTTCTAGTTTGTAATAAAATTCAAAAGGAGTAGAGATCCAGTTTTTGTTCAGGGTTTGGAACCAAATCTGAAGCCTACCTAACTGTCAATCTCTAATGCCAACATTGCAGAGGTAACATCCAACTCTACTTATCCTTCACCTCAAAAGCTAATAGTACTTTTGCTGCATTTGAGTTGAGAAGGATATAGAATGGCTTCTCCCCCTCTAGAATTATCCTCCCTGATGCAAGATCTGTGGCACACTGAGTATCCTGCAGGGATGAGTTGAGCTAACCCCAGTCCTACCGTGCCAGTCATGTAGGACAGGTCAAGCAACTTTCTGGCAATAAGATCTTGGATAATGAAAGAACTATTGACTACAGAGCTTGCATTGATCAGCATGAGCGACCCAATAGGTGCTGCCTAAGTGTCCTCCTGTCATGACTGTAAGACATTTTTCCATGGTACTTAAGCACTATGCAAAAATTAATCAGAGCACTGAGTGTGCCATAAATAACGTTATTCTCACAGCCACTAGAAATGCCCAGCCTGACCAATAAGTGGGTAGATATATTGTATGGTAATAGAGATTTAACACAGCTTTAAGAAGAGGAAGTAAAGGCAAAAAAATTCAGATAATGGAGAGTGTGATACCATGTTACTCATACCAAGGATTGTGGTGCAAACAAATAACAAGACCATCACATCCAGCTAACTGGAGAGTTTGTCTAACCTCCTTAGTCAATTCTTCCTTGGCACAATTAAAAGTGCTTAGTATTTTTTCCAGTGCATCTCGCTGTCCAATGTTGTTTGGGGCTGCAAAAAAATTGGCAGCTTACAATGAAGCATATGTTGTGAAATAAAGGCGTGACTCATAAAAACTGCATCTGGGTCCTTTAGTTTGGGCCACCTTTGATTTTTTTTCACCCTGGTTTTGAAGCAGAACTTGTAGCCACAGCCATGTGACTAGCTAAGACATGGCTGTGCATCATGCAGGGCGTGGCTGCACTGTGATTTTGCAAATACAGATGGCAGGATTACAAGTTGAATCTGAGCAGGACCTGAGAGGGAAAAGAATGAAAAACCTTACAGCAAAAAACCCCAACCCCTATTTCCATCAGTAGAGAAATCATTAAACAATTGCCAACGTACCTGTTGGGAGTGAGGGGGCAGAAGTTTCAAGGGATCCTCTATAAAATCTTGTCTATGCCCAAAAAGTTGTATCACTTTACATTTTTCCAGTATAGTTAAAACTTTATAACCCCCCTAGTATGGACCCTGTTAGAAGGGTGCCAGTATAACTGTTCCCATACGGGAAGGGGAATAGGGGCTTGGCTACACTTACATTTTATAGCGCTCTAACTTGCTGGCTCAGGGGGGTGAAAAATCATCCTCCCAGCAAGTCTGAGCACTTTAAAGCGCTAGTGTGGACAGACTCCGAGCGCTGGGAGTCACACTCAGAGCTATTCCCCTCATGGAGGTGGATTACCAGGAGCTCTGGGAGAGCTTTGAAGCATGACCTCACTTGTGCTACAAAGGGCTGCCGCGGGAGCGTTCCCGCAACAGCGCTTTGAAGTTTCAAGTGTAGCCATGCCCCAAGTTCTACTGGTATAAGGCACTTTTACATCAGTACAACTGAATCCACACTGGGGATCATCCCCCTAGAACTGTTCTGGTTAAAAAAAAATCACACCCTCAACCAGTATAGTTGTGCTGATACAAAATCTGTGTGTCAACCAAGCCTAGCTTAGAAATAAGCAGACAGCTGTGAGTCTTGAGAGCAGCCTGGTGATGAAGTGTGGACAGTGTAGTACAGAAGAAGCTGCAATTGCAAGCAGACTTCTTAGCATGAAGGTTAAACTATTATGGCTGTGGTGTAGGAAATTTAAGAATATAGAGCTCACTGAATGAGTAGCAACAGGAAACACCCCAGGAACAAACTGCTGAGGAATAGACATTTGTGTTTTCATTTAAACAGGAAAGGGAGATGGAAACCAAAACAAATGAAACTGTACTTAAAATAAAGGTTAATGTATTCTAGGCCACTAAAGGCCATAACACCTGACCTAAGAATGGGTGGGTATGTTTGGGATAAAGGAAGGGAGGATTGGAAAATGGAGGAATTATATAGATAAGTTTAATGAAATGAAAATAAACAAGAGATATCTGGTAAGAGGTAGGGCAACTAAGTCAAACAAGATATTCAGATGGCTTATAGATTTATTTTTAATGTTCCTGGGGACTGTATCTGTCAGAACAACAGATTTCACTGAAGTTAGCTCTGTTTTTCTTTTTTCCTTTTTTAGAACCCAATCATTGAAATCAGTGGTAAAAACTCCATTGTCTTCACTGAGAGCAGGAACTGATCCCCCATATTTTACTCTTAAGGGAGTGGGATGAGAAATTGTGCTGATGCACAATGGCTTGCGGAGTTGGCAACTGATTATCTGTGTACCCCAAACCTCTAAGGTGCCAGTAGCATGCCTAGTGTACCGTGTCTCAGAGGACAGTACTGTAGGTGCTTTGGCAGCTAGGCTTTATAGCCCTACTGGGTCCCGATAACCACTCAGGCACATGGCTAAAGGAAGGTTCTTATTAGGGCTGACAGGAAAGAGGAAAGGTTGCAAAGCCCTAGGTACAGAGGCTTTAATAGTTACAGTTCAAAGTGAGCAATAACCGTTCCTGTTTGGGTCCCTGGAGCTGTCCAGTCAAGAGTCGAGGCTCTTCAGGCTTAGTACCCTCTTCAGGCTCTATTCAAGCTAATAAGCCTCTGTGCGTTTCTAGGCTCAGTTAGCATCTCTCTTTGGGGCTGTTATTGTCCTGGTTCCCTGCTCAGCCACTGCGGCTCCCAGCTGTGATGTCTGGCACCCACAAACTGTTCCACATGCAACTCGGCATACAGGTCATGGGGCTTCTCTGCAGCCACGCGGTTCCCACCCCCAGAGACCAGCCACTTTCCAGTCAGTAGCTTTCCTCTTAAATAGCATGGGGAAGTGCAGCAGGGAGTGGGCTGATGGGAGACATAGTCCCAGGAGGAAGGGGATGCACAAGGGGCAAGGGTCTGATGGGAGTTATAGTTCTCCGTGTTGCAGATCTGGCCAAGTATTTACACAGTGAAATCTCTATGAAGGTGGCATCAATATGGCATTTCACTAAACACCTCAATTACCCAATCTGGCAGCCTCATCTTCTGCAAGGGATGAGTAGCGTAGGTGTCAACTCTGCGAGTGCTCCAGGACTTGAGCACCCACAGAAAAAAATTAATGGGTGCTTAGCACCCACTGGCAGCCAGCTCCTCCCTCTCCCCCAATGCCTCCCACCTGCTGGTGGCCCCAGCGATCGGCACCTTCCCCTCCCTCCCAGTGCCTCCTGCCCACTTCAATCAGCTGTTCCGCGGTGTGCAGTAGGCACTGGGGGGAGGGGGAGGAACTGGGCGAGAAGAGGCAAGATGGGGTGGGGCCTTGGGGGAAGGGGAGAAGTGGGGACGGGATCTGGGACAGAGCAAGAATTGAGCATCCCTGGGGAAAGGAATAAGCTGACATCTGTGGTGAGCAGTGATTGTCTCAGATTCCAAGTCAGTCCATAACCATTTGCAAAAACCTCCTAATACCGGGATCAAGTTAAAGTCTTTTTAGACTCATAGAGTATAAGGCCAGAAGGGACCACTGTGATCATCTAGTCTGACCTCTTGCACATCACAGGCCACAGAACCTGATTCACCCACTCCTGTAATAGACCCATAACCTGTGGCTGAATTACTGAAGTCCTCAACTCATGATTTAAAGACTTTGGGTTACAGGGAACCCACCATTTACTCAAGTGATCCAAAGCCCATGCTGCTCAGGAAAGTGAAAAAACCCAGGGTCTCTGCCAATCTGACCTGGAGCAAAATTCTTTCCTGAACCCAAATAAGGCAATCAGATGGACCCTGCACAAGACCCAGTAGCCAGACACCTGAGAGAGAATTCTCTGTAATAACTTAGTCCTTCCCCTCTAGTGCCCTATCTCTGACCACTGGAAATACTTGCTATTAATCACAGATGGACTATATGCCATTGTAGGCAATCTCCTCATACCATCTTCTCCATAAATTTATTAAACTCAATCTTAAAACAAGTCAGGTTTTTTGCCCCCACTGCTCCCCTTGGAAGGCTGTTCCAGCATTTCATTTCTCTGATTATTAGAAACCTTCATCTCATTTCAAGCCTAATCTTGTTAATGGGTAGTTATATCTATTTGTTCTTGTGTCAGCATTCGTGCTTAACTTAAATAACTCCTCTTCCTCCCTGGTGTTTGTCCCTGTGATTTATTTATAGAGAGCAATCATCTCTCCCCTCAGCCTTTGTTTGGTTACGTTAAACAAGCCAAGCTCCTTGAGTCTTTACTTGTAAGATTGGTTCTCCATTCCTCTGAGCATCCTAGTAGCCTTTCTCTGTTCCAGTTTGAATTCATCTTTCTTGAGCACAGGAAACCAGAACTGCACACATTATTCCAAATGAGGTCTCGCCAGTGCCTTTTATGATACCAATTACACTTCCTTCTCTCTATTGGAAATACCTACCTTGCATCCTAGAATTGTGCTAGTTTTTTTTCATGGCCGCATCACCTTGGCAGCTCAGTCATCTTCTGGCAACCAATACACTGAGGACTTTCTTCTCCTCTGTCACTTTCCACTGAAAAGCCTCCAGCTTATAGTGAAAATTCTTCTTGTTAGTCCCTCAATGCATGACTTTGCACTATTCAGTTTCATCCCATTTCTATTACTCCAGTTTTCAAGGTCCTCCAGATCTTCTCTATGATATTGTATGTATGTATGTATGGAGGTCCTCCTCCATATTGGCAATACCTCCAACACTTCCATTTTTTGTGCCAGAGTTATGAATGAAAATATTAAATTAGATTGATCCCAAGACCATCCCTCAGGAACTCCCCTAGTAGCCTCCCTCTAGTCTGTCAATTCACCTTTCAGTATGACTCATTGTAGTCTCCTCTTTAACCAGCTCCTTATCCACCTTTCAATTCTCATATTAATCCCCTTCTCCAATCCAGCTATTTAAGAAAATGGCTCGAAGAAAGAGATCACATTCATCTGGCATGATCTAGCTTTTGTAAAGCTACGTTGTATGAAAACAGCAGCAGCCATTTATCTACCAGTAATACCACCAAACCCATATCATGAAGGACATTAGGTTTGATTCCAACTACAATGCCAGGAATGTAAAAGAGCATATAAGAGATTCTACCACTAAATTGAAATATACAATAGTGGTGTATATGAATAAAATATATGTGTATGGTATGTTTATGCGTGTATGGTATGTATATTCTAGGAAACAGAGAAAGCTTATTCTGAAAGTACAATTCTTCCAGGTTCTTAGTATCCTGATCCTAGTCCAACAAAATATTTAATCATATGCATAACTTGAAGTCAGTGCAACTATTCATCTGCTTTGAGCTAGCGCATGCTTGACTGCTTTACTGATTTGGACCCAGGGTGCTCAGTACCCTGAAGGATCAGGTCCTAAAAAAATAAGCAGCTGGTGGCCTTTCTTAAGTGGTGATCCAGTTGATAGTAGACAAGTATCAATTTAATAAAAGCACTCACCATAATTCATACCTGTTGGCAGTCTCAGCAAAGAGCACAAGATTTAAATGGCCATAATATTTCATCCCAGGGGTGGGTCTTCTCGTTCATGGTTGAGACTAATTGGATAGGTAAGGAGAGGAAAGTTGCAAGAAGGTTGCCTACATCCGATCCTTTTTATGGATAAAGGACTTTGACAGAGCTGTCAATCTTTGGGAAGCATTAAGAACACACAATTTTTTTAACTCTTAAAAAATTAACAAGGTTTCAAGCTATCCAATAGGCAAAATTGTGTTTGAATAATCGGATGTAGATGTAGGCATAGAAGAGCTGGTAGAAGTGCCCATAAATCTAAATATAGGCTTTGCTGTACTTTATCAAACCATTGAACTGTTTAACACAAGAAACTATACCATGTGACTTAGAACTTGTCTACTTGAGAAAATTGTACCAGTTCAACTAAAATAATTAAACAATTGCCTTGAGCTAAATCAAGTGTCCGTACAAGGGGGTTTCACCAATTGAACTAAATTAGTTTATTAACTAATTTATTTAAAATAGGTACAAATGTTCTAATATAGACAAGGCCTTAGGTGACGAGTCGTCTTCCACAAATACAGAGTGGTTACTACTGAGACACTGGGTATGTCTACACTGGCAGAGTTACGTTGCCAGCAGTTACATCGCCATTCAGAAAGCACTGAAGGGAAACCGCTGTCGTGTGTTCACACAGTCATCTGCCCATGCAATAGCATGTTCACACTTGCAGCACCTGCAGTTGTATTCAAAGCGGTGCACTCTGGGAAGCCATTCTATAGAGCACCTCTTCCTCTTCTGCTGCTAAGAGTGTGGGAAGGTGGAGGGGGTCGCAGGGCATCCTGGGTCCTGTCCCAATGTCCCATGATGCATGGCTTTGCATCCCATCAGTCTCTGTGCGTCTGTCCACATTTGTGCCAGCTGTCAATGGTTTGTGTGCTGCGCGCCCTGCCTCTTCAAGCTGCAGGAATGGATCCCACACTATTGACCAATATGCTCGCTCTTACTAACACGTCACGAATGGCAGTGGAGTTATTCCTTAAACTACAAAGGCAAGAGGAGTTTGACATTGATCTCACCACACGTAGTAGGTACGACATGAGATTGTGTATGGCATTCAAGGAGGTGCTGACCACAGTGGAATGCCACTTTTGGTTTTGGGAAACAGGCATTGAGTGGTAGGATCACACTGTGATGCACATCTGGGATGATGAGCGGTGGCTGCAGAACTTTTGGATGAAGAAAGTCACATTCATGGGACTGTGTGGTGAGCTCTTCCAGCCCTGTGACAGGAGGACACGAAAATGAGAGATGCCCTGCTGTTGGAGACCTGCATGGCGATTGCACTCCAGACTGCTATCAATCGGTCGCTAACCAGTTAGGAGTGGGAAAGTCGACCGTTGGACTCGTTTTGAGGGAAGTGTGTGGGGCCATTAACTGCATCCTGCTTCAAAAGATCGTGACTCTGGGCAACATGCATAGCATTGTGGATGGCTTTGCACAAATGGATTTCCCTAACTGAGGAGGGGCACTAGATGGCATACATAGTCCAATTCTGGCACCAGACCACCTAGCCACCAAGTACATTAATCGGAAGTGGTATTTTGCAGTGGTTCTCCAGGTGCTTGTGGATCACTGTGAGTCTTTCACGGACATTAACGGAGGATGGTCCGGTAAGGTGCGTGATGCACACATCTTTCGGAACACTGGTCTGTTCAGGAAGCTGGAAGAAGGGACTTTCTTCCCAGACCAGTAGATCACCGTAGGGGAAGTTGAAATGCCCACTGTTATCCTGGGAGACCCCATCTACCCCTTAATGCCATGGCTGATGAAGCCGTACGCAGGGAATCTTGACAGTAGCAAGGAGCAGTTCCATAACAGGCTAAGCAAGTGCAGAATGACTGCTGAGAGTGCTTCTGGCTGTTTAAAGGCCCACTGATGCTGCCTATATGGGAAGCTAGACCTGGCTGATGACAATATTCTTATGCTTATAGGTGCGTGCTATACACTCCATAATATTTGTGAAGGGAACGGTGAAAGCTTCACCGCAGGGGCTCAGTGCCTGGAGGCTGAATTTGAACAGCCAGAGACCAGGGCTACTAGAGGGGCGGAGCATGAGGCCATAAGGATCAGGGATCTTGAACTGAAAGCCACTAATATTTGTTGCTATGCTCAGAAGCGCAGTGCTTTAATCCTAGGAGGTGATTGTGATTGGTGCAGACAATGGACTGTGAAGGTTTAAGAAAATTGCCTGTAGCCTTGCAGGGCTTGGTTTCTTTTCAGTTAATGGAATAAGGATTGATTTCAAACGAAAACAAGTATTTTATTAAAAAACAACAACCGGAGGAGAGAAACAAACAAAAAACCAAATCAGCACTGTGGGGATAGGGGAAGGGAGGGTCCCAGGAGGATGTGGGGTCCGAGGACGGTTAAAGATATGTGTATGTCCAGGTATCATATGCAACCTTGTCCTTTGGAGCACAGTGGAGCAGGTACTGTTCTTCGGTAGGGCTAAACTGCAGAGGGAAGGGTGTTGAATGAAGAGGGTACTGGGAGACCACAGGGCTGGACTGTGATAGGGCAGGAGTGGAAAGCAGCAGGTACAGACTGGAGCCAGGAGGTTGATAAGAGTGTTTTGGCGGTGTCTGGGGGGCACATGGGAAAAAGTTTTGTGACAGCGGCTGCAGGGGAGAGCGGGCGCAGAGCTGCTTGGATTGAAGAGTTAGTATCACCTGGAGCATGTCTGCCTGGCGCTCCAGAATGTTTAAGAGCTGCTCCTTGGCTTCGTTCTGGCGCACCGCGTTCTTCTTTCGGCCCCTCTTCTCACTGTCCCGCCACATCTTCAATTCTTGTTTCTCAGAGGCGGAGTGCATCATGACATCGCACAGAAAGTCCTCCTTAGTTTTCCGTGGCCACTTTCGAATTCTGCGCAATGGTTCAGCCGGCGATAGTAAAGAGGGAGGCTGGGCTCCCAAGGTCATCTCTGTGAAGCCAAAATGCAACGTTTTACAGAAGCAGTATTGTTTGCAGCACAGATTCAGTGATTTAAAACACAGCCACTATTCACATACCTGTCACTAATTGGCCAACCCCGGGCAAGCACACATGAGCTACAGGACCCCAAAATGGTGAGTAACCACAGGGGCAGGGGAAGTCAGTGTTCCAGGACTGTACTGTACACTGGGCACGTGGCTCTTGGAGACAGCCAGCACTGTTGGGGTGGGGCTTATTGTCGTTCCTGTCCCCATGTTTTCCACAGGCTGTGTTCATTAGGGAAGATATCTTGCTGCTAAGGGTGAGCAGGGAATCAAGGGAGGGTCTTCTCCAAGACTGCAGCTTCTGCCCTGGCCGTTATGCAGCTCACCCGTGTGCAGCAATTTTCCCCCCATCCCCACCAGTAACAACAGAGGGGCGCGGGAAAGTTACTCTTAATGGGGCAAGAAACAAAGCAGTTCTTCCAAAGAACCTGTGGCAGCGGATTGCCCAGTATCTCCAGGAGAGTTTTCTGGAGATCTCTGAGGCAGATTCCTGTGAATGAGGAAGTCAATCAACACCCTCTTCCACCACTCAGACTAGGCACGTGGGGGTACATGCATCCTACAGACACAATCCTGCTTTCTGCAACCCCAACAACTCGCTTCAGTGAGTCCCATAATCAAAGCCACTTACCAGGGGCCTCCTCTCCTGTTTGTGCTTCACCGAGCTCCGACCTCTGGCTAGCCTTCTCCAGGGTAGAAAAGAGCTCTCGGCTGCATGCATCTTTGATCTCTGAGTCATCCTCTGGGTCCCCCTCCCACTCCACATCTTTGTCCAAGATTTCCTCCTCCTGGCTTGGTCCACTCTTGACTGGCACGTGAGTCACCGAAGTATCCACAGGGTCCTTTGCACTGGAGGTGGGGTCATCACCAAGTATCGTGTCCAGCTCTTTGTAGAACTGGCAGCTCATGGGCGCAGCATCGGAGTGGCGGTTTGCCTCCCGCACCTTGTGGTAGGTGTTCCGCAGCTCCTTCACTTTGACCCTGCCCTGCAGTGTGTCCCTGTCATGGCCCCTTTCTGTTATGCATCGTGAATTCTGTCCGTAGGTATCATAATTCCTATGACTGGAGCGCAGCTGAGACTGAACAGCCTCCTGTCCCTAAATGCTGATGAGGTCCAGCAGCTCAGCAATGTTCCAAGCAGAGGGTCACCTGGTTTTTGGAGCAGGCATGGTCACCCGGAAAGATGCATTGAGACCACTGCACGCATCACCGAGCAAACAGGAAGTGGACTCTCAAAATTTCAAAGGAATTTAAGAAGTGGCACTCATGGTTGGTCACCTGAGGGCAGGGCAATAGGGTTCAAACAGATGACCAGAGAGGCGAGACCAAGCACTGGGGGGCACCTCCTAGAGGCCAACCGCAGCACTGTACCCCCGGCGCAGAAGGCTGTATGTCTCTTCTCAGGGTGTTTTATTTATAGTGCTGCAACTGCACAGCTTCTGCACAAGAAGTGGCTTTGCACTATGTACAGTGTGTACAGAAGTGTGTGTTTGTGTATGTGTATGTACAGGAGTTACAGCGCAAAATTGGAGTTACAGTGCAGAAAGCTGCTTTACTGCGTAGAAACTTGCCAGTGTAGACAAGGCCACAGTTAAAATGAAGAGTTTCAGCAGCACCACTAGACTGATAGATGTTTGCATAAAGTCTTCCGTTGATAGCAAATAAATAGGTAAAAATGAGTCTAGTAATTCACAAGCAAAGAAAACAGGGTGAGAGTTATCAAATCCATTGGTGCAACTTCTAGTTTGCCCATTTCTAATTATTAGGCAAACAGGAGATCAAAGGCAATGCAGCTGAGCTATAAACCAAGCACACTGTGAAGTTTTGGAATAAGGTCTTTTAAAAGCCCGTCTTCCATCCCCCATCCCAGTATTGTGTTCTGCAATATGGCTCTAACATTCTGGATATTTTCATAAATACTCTGCTATTCAGCTCAGCTATTTTGATCAGCTTCACTGGGACTGTGGAAGTCTAGTTTGCTATGTGCCCAAGGAGAAGGAACTTTCAGAAGGTGAAAACTTTTATTAAAAAATTAACGCAAGTCAGCATCCACTTAGCAGTACATAAGCATGTTTGTGGGTTCACAATTTACTGTTCCAGCAGCATATCTTCCCCTTATACTCCTCATCTTGAAGCAGGGCAAGTCAATGAGTTGTTCACATATTTGATTTCTGCCTTCCAAGCCTCCAGAAATAATATTTAAAAGACAGACACACCCATGAAGGAGAACATTTTTGTTTTAAATTGAGTGCACTTTTTGAAGATTATGTGTCTACCTCAATTCACTTTTTTCCTCTTTTGTTTATTGTATAGTTTGCTTTTTGTGTGTGTGTGTGAGGAGAGGCAGACAGAGAAAAATATTAAGCTTCCTCATAATGATTAGGAATCTATCCAGCCTGTGGTAAATTTGGCAGTACAATTCGGTCTTCCACATTGCTGCCATTCTTAGAGTCCCCATTTTCACACTGCCGAAATCCTTTACAGATAATCAGTGTGAACTCACTGGGCTAAAATGAAGTACCTAAAAAGGGGCCAAAGGCCCTGGTTTTCACAAAGGCAGACTTATAAGCAACCACAGATGACAAACAGTCAGATACGAATGCAAACACTGTGCTCAAGGTTAAGAACTCTGACTTGCTGAGGGCCAGTGGCTAACATAACTCGGTTCCCCTTTGCTCCCTGCTATGACTCATTGGAGCTGGTTTCAAGCCTTTTTTTTTTTTTTTAACCCTACCACATGCCATTATAGAATCCTAGTTCCGTCTCAGGACACAAATATAAATCTCAACAAAATCACCCTGAAAACCCAATAACAGCAACTGCATCTTTCAAACTGCATTTCCAGTCTCCTTTATAAAGGGCAGTTGAGGGTATTTAAAAGCATTAAAGTTTTGTAGATTGTCTCTGGAGCTCTTTTGTAATGTGGAGGAGTAGACGTTCTGTTGCCATTTGCCAGTGGACAGCTGCCAAACTCACCTGTCTCCAAGGAGCCTACGAGGAGCATATCACGTCTCTGAAAAGTCTGTGGTAAGGCCTGCTGGCTTCTCACTTTACTCTGCTGGGAAATGTGTTCCAAAATTTAACCCTTTGCCCTTGCACTTGCCTGGATATGTTATTCCAAACTGACAACTTGTCCTGTTTGCAGCCAGGCTGAGGGAAAGTGGCAGTTGTTGGGAGATTTAGCAGGGTTAGCTACATTATGCTTGAGTGTCTTGGGGAAATTAGGGCCTGATTTTGAAAATTTTACTCATGTGGCATCCTTGACTCCTGAAAGTAGCCCCAGATACCTCAGACAGGTCCTGGGTTGCCAGATGTCTCATTTTGCATCTATTAAATGAGGTTGGCTAACCTAACATTTTGCAAAAGGTTTCTAGGCCCCGATCCAGCAAAGTATTGAAGCATGCATCTTTCTTTAAATGAGTGGTTTCATTGACTTCAGTGAGATTATGCACATGCTTATGTATGTAGCTGAACTGGGGCCATAAAGCAGGGGTCCGGAGGTGTTGTGCTTAAAACACAGGACTGAGGATCAGTCTCAGAACACGAGAGATTTGCCACAAATTTCCTCTCTGAGTTTGGCCAAGTCACTTAATTTCTCTGTGCCTGTGTTCCCCATCTATAAAATGGGCATTAAAATACAGTGTGTATCTAACATGCACAGGAATATTGTGAAGCTCAATTTATTAATGTCTGGGAAGCTTTTTCAGGCCCTGGTATAGAAGACGCTATGGAAGTGCAATATGTTATCTCTGTTGGCAAAGTGTCATGCAATCCTTTTAAGTGGTGGGTTATTTTTTTTCTTTTTAATCAAAAACTTTGGTGCTTCTTCCTGCTGGAGAAAATGCATAAATCCTGTAACAAAACTATTATCAGTTCCATGCTTTCTCTGAACTGGTACCTTGAGAAGCATGGTATTTTTGAGTGATTATAAAACACATTGGCATAATGTATTTAAGATCCAAGCTTATACTTTAGAGCAGGAGTGGCCAGCCTGTGGCTCCGGAGCCACATGCGGCTCTTCACAAGTTAATATGCGGCTTCCTGTATAGGCACCTCCCCGGGCCTAGAGCTACAGGCGCCAACTTTCTAACGTGCTACAGGGTACTCACTGTTCAATCTCTGGCTCTGCCACAGGCCTTGCCTCCACTCCATCCCTTCCTACCCCCTCCTCTGAGCCTGCCATGTCCTTGCTCCTCCCCTTCCTTCCCCCTATCCCTGCATGCCACAAAACAGCTGATTGGGAGGTGTTGGCAGGGATGGGGAGGTGCTGATCGATGGGGCTGCCGGTGGGCAGGAGGCACTGGGAGCAGATCGGGGAGCTTATGTGGGAGCTCTGTTGATGTATTACTGTGGCTCTTTGACAATGTACACTGGTAAATTCTGGCTCCTTCTCAGGCTCAAGTTGGCCACCCCTGCTTTACAGCAAAATTGACAAAATTTCTCTACCGAAAGCCTTAAAATGTCTTTTATTCATCCGGTCATATTTCCCTGCTTAAAGCTCTTATACCTCATCTTCTTTGTGTCTAGTAACTCTGATTTAATTTCTGCTCTGTACATTATTTCTGCTTAAGAAAGATTCTGTTGAGTCACTACTGGCGTCAGCCAAACAGGCTTTTCAAGAACTGGGAAGCAAGAAAATCAAGGCTGTGGTTTCTAAATTAATTCCAGGCTGCTTAACCCTTACAACGCTAGTGTTTTCCAGATTTCCAGCCCAATTCATGCTTAACAAAACATGCAGATTTTCTGTCTCCAGAAATTTTTCTCTGTCTGTGTATGCAACACTCTACACACCTGCGGTACATCTACACTGCAGCTGGGATTGGGGTTTATAGTTTGTGTAGACCAGTGGTTCTCAAACTTTTGTACTGATATGCCTTTCACACAGCAAGCCTCTGAGTGTGACCCTCCCCCCCTTATAAATTAGAAACACTTTTTTTATATGTTTAACACTATTATAAATGCTGGAGGCGAAGTGGCATGTGGGGCTGGAGGCTGACAGCTCGCAACCCCCATGTAATAACCTTGTGACCCCCAGACAGGTCACAGTCCCCAGTTTGAAGCCCATCCTCTCTCTTCTATTTTCAGGAGCAAGTCAGAGTATAGCTAGCGCTGATAGGTCTACATATGCTGCTATTTTCATCCCCCAGCTACAACGTAGAGATATCAGTATACACCCACCATTGTGACATCATAATTCCTCAACAATGAGCTGTTCAGTAAGTGACTTAATTGTCAGTCCCTGTCATCTGCTCACCTCTGAGTCCCACCACACGGTAAACAGCTATGAGGAAGATGGGAGTGGAGAAGGCCAAAAAGAAGAGAAGGAAAAAGAGGGCACAGAGGAGAGGAAAGGCAGGATTCTCTTACCCCAACCATAAGAAGTGTTCAGAGCATCATATTGCATGGACCAAATTCACCCGCATGTCATTTCATTGATGTAGTGCTCCAGAGGGTTAAGAAATGAGAACAGGTCTCTTTTTACCTTTGACCAAATTTGAGAGAGAGCTGCTGTAACAGCATCAACCCCTTTCTGGCTGATTTCTGAGTTACAAGACCAGTAAACGGTCAGAGTGCCAGAGATGGTATAGGGGGCATGTTGGGCCAGGAGGAGGATGGATTTTTCTTTAGAGATTTTAACAAAAACTAGAGACACTACCACCAAATACCACCACTGCCCCCCTTTTTTTATAACAGACTCAGCAGTAAGTGTTATGTCCCTGAGTAACCGCTAATATCACTAGCATGGTGTCTAAACCCTCTAACCACTGAAACATGAGTTTCTGAAAATTCACCTTCACTCAAGCCAATTCCAACCCCAGAATGTCTTTCGCAGTTTAGAATCCAAAGCAAAACGTTCATACCATACCTGCATCCCTAGTTGTTGTCACAGTATTATATAGCCAGCTATAAATGATCTATGACAACTGTTGGCGTTAACTTCAATAAGGTGGTAAATCAGTTATTTTAAACTAACATTACTAGAACATAATAGCTGTTGAAAAATAAAAGTTTGAAAGTTAAGGCATGTGGAGTTAAGGTTCCACAATCACCTTAACTCTGACCTTCTACCCTCAATCCAATCCACTTTATGGGGAGATGAATCTGTTATAAGTATTACAGTAACTTTAGAAGCTTGTAACATTTGATTACACAAGAAGTAATGCATTCTACCCGTACGCCTCAGTGTCTTTTGCTAATGATGATACTCTTACTTCACTCATCAGTTTCTGCAGAGTGGCTGGGGTACAGGCACACAGCGGGCCTGTTTCTGAAGGGTGCTGCCTTCAGATCCATATAGGGATGTGCGGAGAAATGGAGATCCCAGATACAGTGGGTCCCGAGTTGGTATCCGGAGTGTTGATTAAGTAATAAGGTTTTTCTGGGTAGCAGTGGAATGGTAGAGGTTGACAGTGCTGTTTCTGTATCATATACAGGAAATAAATTAATAACAAATTGTCCTGGAGCCCTGTGTTTTTTTTTTCCCCCTTTTGGATCCTACTGTGGTAGAAATGATGCTGTTGTAGTAGGAGAGACCTCCCCTGTTCACGCTTTCAGGCAGGGAGATGTGTGGAAATGAAATTCTGCTCCTGCTTAATTGCCCCTCCAGGGGTTTAGCATGGTGAAGGAAGGAGTGCAGATTCTGCTGCTAAAAGAGAGGTTCAATCCCATTCCATCTCCCCCGGATCTGCACAGGAAGCACCACTGCTTGGGGACTGGCAGGAGCATGTTCAGTTTCTCTGGTTGCACTCTTGGGAGAATCGCTGAATTAAAGGGCAAGGGTTTCAGTGGGGACACTGTATGTGTGTCTGTCTCTCTGTCGGGAGGGGCAGATCACCACAATTGCCTTTCCCGCCAAGTAGCAGGTTGTCTATATGTAAGATACCGGCAGCCAGGGTGATGTAACTCACATAGGCATTCTGGTGGCCACTGGGCGGGTTTATTGAGGGCAGGTGGGAGTAGGAGAGACAATAATGTGTTGCTATTGTTTTTTAAAGAAATCTCAGCCTGACAGAGGTTCAGTCTTGGAAGCTATTGTACATTTCCTAAGCTGTCTTTTTAAAAAAACAAAAAAGTCTAGAAATGTCTTTTTAAATGAAAGCTTTGTTTAGTCCAATATTACTTTAAAGGTTCAACCATCATTACATTCAGTGGCGATGGATGAGAGTTTTCAAAAGTTCAGAGTTTCACATCAGATAACTCCAAAATGAACCATTCAACATTCCTTAAAATACTAGCCCTCCTTGGGCTCCCCTGCACCATAAAGCTGTACTGCGTTCGAGCCCTGTTGTGAACAACCAAGGCAGCTGACATGATACATACTAACCAGTCACGGGAGCCCAGAACAATTCATGTTCAGCATTGAGTCAGATAATCGGGATGGAATCCTGCAGGTTTAATCATGATTAGCTCACAAGATGCTAAAGGTGGCAACATTTTGTAGTGTGGACCAATCTCTCAGCAACAACTGAATAATACCAAAGTGGGGTTTCTGGGCTGGGGCCAAGATTTTTCACCATGGTTAGTGAGTTTTTGGATGCCTCCATTTTCTGTAGTGTCCAGTCTGACACACCTTGAAGGGGCCTGATTTTCAGAAAGTGCGCATTCACCCTCTGAAAACCAGGCCCCTTCAAGGAGCCTTCAGTTGGGCATCTAAAACCACAACTCATTTTCAAAAATCTTGGCCCAAATCATGTTTGAAATGCATTTCATACACACAAGAACACTTTTCCGAACGCAAAATAACCCTCTTGTTTTTCAAACTTGCATCTCCAAGGCACTTTGCTGGATAGAACCCAGCTGTCAACAAAAAAAGTAAAACTTCTTCTCTGTCTAGAGAACATTCATGAGAAATTTTGGCTGGAAAGCCAGTGATTTAATGAAGTGAAAGGAGCGATCAAAATCAAGCTTCTAATAGAAAGTTAGTCCTTATACCATAGATCCATAACTTACCAGCAAACTAGAGCTCTGCTATTCTTTATAGGCCAGCCTTCGAATACATACATAAGTGCACATTGTACTAGCTCAATCTCCAATCATAATACAGATCACAGAGTTGAATATCATAAGTGCAGGAGGGGGATCATTTAGTGTCCCAAGATAGTAAAATATGGAGTAATGGCCTAAATCTGAGGAAGGCAGAAGTGTAAAATAGACTGGGGGAGAGGGAGGAATTAAGATAATTTGAACAGTGAAATAGATTGTCAAAGCAGATCTTCAAAGGAAGCCCCCTCACTACAGATGATCTAAGATAAGTTAGATAGAACACTTCTGGGAATTCTGTAGTGATCATCCCTGAAAAATGCAGTCTGTGTGAAGGGATGTCTCAGGTAGCTTTTGCTGGGCCTGCTTTCTACGACCACTGATGTATGTGGCTTTTATTATAGTGAAAGGTTTGAGCTTTACATTAGCCTAAGCACAGAACTGTGTACAGCACAGTGGTTGGGGGAGTTGTAGACGTCTCTTGTTTTTGTATTTGGTTTACATGGGTTTGTGCCAGGGCTGTACAAAATATTTCTATTTCCAATATTATCAGGCTGCCCCTTTGCAGCAGTACTGCCATTCTCTTTTAAAATTCATGTAGGTAAGCACAAGAGTGAACAGGCAGAGGGTGTGTGACCATCTGATAGACCATCCGCTTTGTGATTTCCTAACAGGTCATGCAGATGGACCAAAAGCTTGATGACATCCTGAGCAGCCTCCACACTCAATTTGGCACTCAGCCACAAGTGCAGACATCAACCCCAGCCACCCCAACTGGTAGACGTTTTCGGTCATCCTTGGATTCCCCTCCCATGAACCGGAAAATGTAAAAGCAGCAGGATACCACCCGGTCACCTTCTCCTTCTTTCAAGTATAGTTACTTTTATTATTGGTGTCTGGAACATCTGCATTCATCATTGGTTGATGTTAAATATTCTGCGGCAATCTGTTAAGTTAAAAAAAGCAAAAAAGCTCATCATGCCCTGATGTGTACAAACCCACAAACTTTTGCATCCAATATCTTAGCAATTCTGGGAGAATCCATGTCAGGTTGTGGGATACTGATAGTGCTGTATTATTTAGGCAAACTGTATCCATACACACACACACACACTGTTAAAATAAGAATCCCATAACGGGGTAGGACAACTCTCATTCTTAGGTGAAACTAAAGAGGATTGCCTTTTTGGCATTCACTCTTCTGTTTGCGCTAGTTTAATGCATGCAGCATGCTCAAGCAGGGGAGGGGGGCCAGCATTTGAACATGAAACAAATGGAAATCAGTGAACAGGAAAATTAAACAGCATGTTTTGAAGTAAAGACTTCAACCAAGCAGCGAAGATCATGAAAGGGGCAGATTTATCTGCTAGTGTGAATGACAAAGTAAAGACAACAGGCTACTGATTAAAAATATGAAAGTGTACAGAGGCTGGTTGACATGCGAAAGACTGAAGCAAGACCTCAGCTAATTAAAGCAAAACGTTTGCCAATGAGACGAGATGCACGTTGGAACAGACAGAAATGAGAGATAAAATCTGTTTCGGGTAACAGCTCAAGAACATTTTAATAGCTATCAGCTGCACTGATGACTGTTATCCAGAATGTTCTCACTGTTTTACTTTCAGTGACGATTATTGACTCCAGTTGCCTTATTTTTAATAAACGAAACCTGTATAATAACGAGACGCATATAAACATGCAAAGCCCAATTCGAATGACTGAACTAACCCTGTACAGCCACAGTGCTGCCAGCGTGATTTTGAATGACAATCTTTTGAAAAAACAAATGCACACACACTGTAGATGAAAGCTAGTCTTTATCTAAATAAAATGCTGTATATAACATGCTGCGTTTTCATGTAATTTGATTATAAATTGAGTACATATGCTGGCTGAAGTATTGTTTCTGTGAAATGCTAATGATGTGTACAATTACCCGTGTAAGAAAATGTATCTTTTCTTGCACATCAGCCAAGCAATAATATTGCTGAATATGTAAATAACAACCTGAAATAAAAAGGTATCTTGCTATTTACTAAGGCCTTTTTTATATGTGCCTTGTTGTTTCACGGTAAGTACAGTCAACTTAACTGAGAAGAAGCCAAAAACAAACCGAGGTCTTTGAGTCTTGTATCAGCTTGCAGTGAGGGGGTAGGATGGCCTACTGGACTCTGCGTTGTAGTAGGAGCTTCTGAGCTCTAATCCTGGCTGTGACCATAGGAGCATCATGGGGCCAGGGGCTTCCCAGTATGTAGCAGTGAGTATCAGCTGGCCTGACCAGTACAGTGTACCCCAACTTATTTTTGTGGTCATCTGTATCTAAGGGGTGTCACGTAAAGTGTCATATGCAAACTGGCAATACACTGGTCAACGTTATTGTGTGGTATATGAACAGTTGGTGTATGAAAACTTCTAAATGTGTGCTGGAAAAATGTTCTTCAAGTGTGTTTGGCGGGCAGGCAAAGGAATGTGGTTCCACTCACTTGAATGTGTCTTCTGTGTAAATTGAGCAAGGAGAGACAATGACATTACATTTATATGCCAGGTAGACAAAAACATCAGGAAAACAAGTGGGCGGGATGGTCACTTAACAAGGGATGGACGCTGCAGCTCCAGGAAACCTTCCTGCCTCCTGAAACAAAGTCATTAACCTTTGGAAAATATAAGCAGAGAGAGAGAGAGAGAGTGCCATTTTGGCATCCTTCACCAGAAAAGTCAAAGGGTATGTCTGCACTGCAGTAAAAAAACTTGTGGCCAGCTCAGGTTATGGGGTTTGGTTCTGTGGGGCTATAAAGTTGCATTTTAATTCTTCTGTCTGGAGCCCAGGCTCTGGAACCAGGAACACCAGAAAGGAGGGTCCGGAGGGCCCTGCCCCCATCACTTTTAAAAGTGGGAAAGCTAAGCCCTTTCATTTTTTACTGGCCATAAGTGTGAGTGACAGGGCAGGGACGAAGAGGAGCGAACAGGGGCCAGGGACTTGGGGAGGAGAGGCGGTGCGGGAGTGGGGCCTCAGGGGAAGGGGCAGCGTGAAGGCAGGGGCGTGTGGAGAAGGGGCACTGTGGGGGTGAGACCTCGGGGGGGATGATGCAGCACAGGGGGTAGGGACCACGGTTTAGGTGCCAGTGGCCCCCCACCTTTAGGGCACTTCCACCACTCCTGTTTGGGATCCTCCCCTCTCACAGGCTCCTGAACCATGGGCTCCAGCAATTTTATACCCCACAGAACTGAGCCCCACGAGCCAGAGTCAACCGGTCTAGGCTAGCCAAAGATGTTTTATGGCAATGCAGGCAGACCCAAAGAAACAAAGCTCTTTCAGCTCTGCATTGGATTCTGCCTAAGAACTGGCCAACCAGGCTGGAAAAACAACTGTGGCGAGAAAATTACTTTGAACAAAAGACTCTAAGTTTGTTAAGTTGGGTTGTACTCTTCGAAGAGTTGTTTGTTTGTTACTTTTGTTTGTTTGTAACCATTTCTATCCCAACTCCTTCTGTCACTTGGTACCTTCCTGGGTATCACTTCAATAGCTGTTCTTTATTAATAAACATACGCTGGTTTTATTACACAGACAGCCCAGTACGGTCTTTCAAACTGAAGAATGAAATTCTCAGCCAAGCTAATAAGCTGGGTCTGTTGACTGTCTCTTTAAAGGAGCAGCAAACCCATAAGTTGGGAGTGTTTCAGTGGGAGGGACTGCACACTACAGGGTAAACTCGGGGCTGGAAACATGGTTGGTGTCACCCTGTAAGGCGTAACCCAGCTGAAGTGAGTCTTGTGCTGTGAAGCATCCAGGGTTACAGGGCAGGCCTCACTGATCTGTGTTTAATCCCAAAGCATCCCATTGACTCTGCTACTGATTCACTCTGTGATCTTGAGCTAGTTGTTCAGAGCCAGGTCTTCAAAGGAATTGAGGCACCTCACAACAATCGTTTTCAGTGAGGATCTGGGCCTTCACTGCTGAGATTTGTCTGTTTAAAAAAAAGGGATTCGCTTTGTTTATTGTTTGTTTGGCAGGCCCCCAAAGTGTGGCAGATGCTTAACAGAACAGTTGGAAGATACAGTGCCTGCCCTGAAGCACTTACAAACACATGTATGTGGCTCACCGTATAGAGTGCTGATGTTACAAATCCATATAGGTGCCTCAGGAGGTGTGGAGGATCAAGTGAGTGTACAGTACTTTGACTATGTAAACTGCTACAGAGGTAAAATACCGTCTTGGGTATCAATGTGTAACTGGGAACATGAAGTTCATTGGCATAATCAAAGGTCTGAATGAATGGGTGTTGCTGAGGCCAGAGAGCAGCAGAGTTAGGGTTTGATCCTTTGAGGTGCTAAGCGCCTTCCACTCCCACTGATTTCCATGGGCCTTGAGGATGCTCAACACTTCCCAGGAGGCATTCTGCGCCTTGCAGGATTAGGCCATCAATAAACAAATGTCCATTTTAATGAAGTCAAATCAGCCACTAATCACCTATCCCTTTGAAAGTCTCTTCCAGATTTGTGTGTCTGGGAATTCAGGCTTGGAAAAAGCACTCTCAGGCTGATTCCAATCTGTAGACTGGAGGCGCTTCTAGCACACAGCACTAATGACATGCGAGAGGCAATGAAAAAAGAAATGTGCTTTTAATTAAATCAGCTGATCAGCCCCCATTCCATTTTGACTGATTACTGTGGAGAATTATTGAGCATTACCAAATACAGTAATTAATCACTGTCAGAGGAGTGCTGAGCTGCCGCTGGCGATCAGGCAGAATTGTGAGGTTCAGAGATGTATCAGTGATAGCCTTTAGTGCTTTCTGCCTAATTCACTTGGACCCGATCTTGACTTTCCAATGTGCTCCATTGTGCCACCAACAAGGAGACTGTCTCCTTCACACTCCATTGCCCCCAGTAGTCAGAAAGGAAAGGAAAAGAGAGCAGACATTGCTAGAGGGGCTCATGGATTTTGCTTCTGAACCCAGCCACTCCAGTAAATCTAAAGGCGGGCAAGATGAAATTTCCTTCCTGGGAGATGCCAAATGTTTGTCATTGGCATCTCTTATCATTCCTTTACTAGTAATTCATAACAACCCTATTTTACTTAATAATGTGACACCTGAAAAGGGGGTCAGGGCAAAGTGCAACACAATAAAGCTCTTTACTAAAATATACTCATTATAATAACATTTCTACCCTATGAAATTTAAAATGAATGTGATTGGTCCAATATGCAGGGGGTAAAAAAGGAGGGATGGAGGGGAGGGAGAAAGAAAAGAGTCATTGATGTGAGGCCAAGAGAGATCACTTGAAAAAACATTGGATGAAAAGACATTGAAAACACAGAATGATAGAAATGTTGGGCTGGGAGGGACCTTGAGAGTTCATCTAGCACATTCCCCAGCACAGAGATAGGACCCAGTATACCTAAACTACCCCTGACAGGTGTTTGTCCAACCTGTTCTTAAAAACCTCTCATGTTGGGGATTCGCCCACCTCTTTTGGTAAACCATTCCAGTACTTAACTACCCTTCTAACTATCCTAAATCTCCCTTGCTGCAAATTAAACCCATTACTTCTTGTCCTTCCTTCAGTGGGCATGAAGAACAACTGATCACTGTCCTCTTGGTGACAGCCCTTTTCATATGTGAAGACTGTTATCCTGTTCACCATTCAGACTTCTTTTCTCAAGACTGAACAGATCAATTATTTTAACCTTTCATCATAGGGCAGATTGTCTAAAACCTCTATCGACCTCTGGACTCTCCAACTTGTCTGCACCTTTCTTAAAGTGTCACCCCCCAAAAAGTGGAACAGTTATCTCCTGTGTCCTACATATGACAATCCCGCTAATACACCCCAGAATGAGTATTTTTGCAATTGAATCACATTGTTGACTCATATTCAACTTGTGATCCACTATAAATCCCAGCTCCTGTTCAGCAGTACCGCTGCCTAGCCAGTTATTCCCATTTTGTATTTGTGCATTTGATTTTTCCTTCTTAAGTGTAGTACTTTGTTCTTTATTGAATTGCATCTTGTTGATTACAGACCAATTCTCCAATTGACCACGGTCCTTTTGAATTCTAATCCTGTCCTCCAAAGTGCTTGAAACCCCTCCCAGCCTGGTGTCATATGCAGTTTTTATGAGCATACTCTCCAGTATTATCCAACTCCATAATGATGTTCCAGTATATCATAGTAATGAGATTTATTGTATTGTCATTAAAAATGTGTGTGTCTTTTTTTAAAAGCAAAATCTTTTGAAACTGTTTTCAAGATATAATATGTTCCACAACCTAAACATAGCACAGCAAAAGCACAATCACTTACTAATATAAGGTGCAGTGGTAGGATATCTAAAAGGAGGAGGAGGTATGACCTCTCATCAGGACAAGTCTCAAAGAGGAAGTCTTAAGTGTAGCCAGCACCTTTGCCACTAAAGGAGTTAAAAACCAGACATCACTCATTCCACCCCTTTGACAACAGCTATTATGGAGGATGCAGGGTGGATATAATGTGCTCAAGAATGTTCAAACTAGTGAACAAATGTACTTATTGCTGCATTCTGAACAAGCTACAAGTGACAGAGAAATCCTGCCATTTGGACTACTGCATAATTCACTGAACTGATGGAGTCTTCAGAACACCCGGGCAGGTAGCATAGCCTGTGCAATTTGCACCACTGCGAAAAAAGCACTTTTGCAACTTCTGTGGAAAGGCAATGTTTAGCCAGCTGGAGACCTGGAGGAGGACAGCCTCTATCCAGCAGAAAAATTAAGCTGAGGGTTGAGGAAAAATGCAGCTTCGGTGCTTCTAGTTGGCAATATTACCAGAGAACTCCTCAAAACAGAGAATGAACATGCAGAGACCATAGGGAAAAGTTATATGGTGGCATACCATCAGAATACTGATTCTACTTGTGTCTAGGAAATGATCTTGTCTAGCAGTCTCATCTATTCATTGAGCAAACTGGAACATCGTCAAACATTCTAGCATCATGGTACGCTTTGCTGAGGTCTGAACCAACCCTCCCTGCTTTAGGATGATCAGTCCCCATTCCTTTAACTAGGCAAGATATCAACAAACCCATCATTTCTAGCATCACAACCACATCATTTTAAACAAACCCAAATGAAAAAAAGCATAAGAATTATGGGTGATGAGCCCCAGGCAACTCAGAAGTCGATGAAGAACTCTTGCTGTCACAAGGCCCCAACGAACCATCCATAAGCTGATCTAGCCTGTCAGTGAAGAATGTCACACGAATGATACACCAGTGGTGAATATGATTCACTTATACTCCTTGCATTCTGCACCCAGGCCTGATATGGCCTTATCTTGTCTTGTCAGTCCTGAACAAAGGATTAGACTTTGCAATTAAGAACACCCTGATAAGTAGAGCAGTGAAGCTGAGGATACATAATACTCTGGTGGTCAGTATTCTGACCTATGGGACTGAAATATGACCTCTCACTGCCAAGATAGAAAAGAAGTTGGACATCATTGAGATGAAACATCTCCAAATGAGCGAAAACATCCAATGGTATGAATTCAAGTTGAACAATGAGATCCATTTTCTGACTAAAGAGGTCCTACTCTCCTGAACCATTGCCCAGTGCTCTCTAAGGGGGTATAGTCATCTGCTCTGAATGCCTGCCAACTTCCTTGTGGAAATCATCTCTGACTTTGACCCAATGAAAGCAGGATAGACAAGATCCCTCAGAAGACCTAAACCACAAGGGTTGGATGGCATCTAGAGATACCAGTCCATCATAGACTTTTTAAGGTCAGAAGGGACCATTATGATCATCTA
Organism: Dermatemys mawii; assembly: GCA_007922305.1. Lineage (NCBI taxonomy): Eukaryota > Metazoa > Chordata > Testudines > Dermatemydidae > Dermatemys > Dermatemys mawii. Next base: position 33,551,472 of record ML677350.1, on the reverse strand, counting down.
GTCTGACCTCCTGCACGATGCAGGCCACAATCTCACCCACAGATTTCTGCCCCAGATCCCTAAATGGCCCCCTCAAGGATTTGAGCTCACAGCCCTGGGTTTAGCAAGCCAATGCTCAACCCACTGAGCCATCCCTCTCCCTCAAACGTGTGATCGGCACGACCCAGATGGGACGCGAACCCACAATCCCCAGGCATTCCAACCTATAACATGCCAGATTTGACTCAAGACAAATCTTCCATCATAGAAATGGCGTAGCACATTTAGTGTCCTCTACAGTGTCAACAGGTTAGTTCTCATGCTGCCAGCTGAAGATCCCTTGAGACCATGGTATCAGAGAATATACCAGGAATGGATGTAATGAAATTGTTAAACCATTGTGTCAAAAGAATATCAGAATACAAGGAATCAAGCAATATTATGTGTTTCTTTCCAGAAAGGTAAAAAGGATCTCCCCTCTCAAATTGCAACATGAAGCTTCATGCTGTTCTATTGCATTACAAGTCTTCACCCATCAAAAGAAGCTTTTCTACTTTCCTTTCATTCATGCATGGCAGCTTGCAGGACAAAGGGAGAAAAGTTGGGAATCTAGGGCACTTCTCAATCTGTTATGAGGTTATGATGATGCAAGATGTTCAGAAGGCTTGGAGGATTGCATTTCTATTTCCATAATAAACAGTAAGACAGATTTTCATACGCTGATTTTATCTGGGAATGTATACGAACATTTTTAACTCATGTATTTTCAGTGAGCTGCGGAATTCAAGTTCTTCATGTGATAAAACTACATCTTGGGTGAACTGTCAGTTCTTCCCATTCGCACTATCATGGCTTCTTATTTTTAAAGAGGATGCTACTGCGTCCTCTGGAATAAATGGATGATGGATCATAGGTCAGAGATCTTCTGTCCAGTCAAAACACTCTATCCATCTCTTGATAAGTACAAAGGAATAGCAAGTGAGCTAATTCATACTGGAGAAAGAATTACTGTCCATGGTGGGTGTTCTTTAGATAAACCATATGATTTGGCTACCGCTGTAGATTTTCCACCCACCTACACTCTTCATTTTTCACCAGAAGATGCTCTGCATCCTATATGGAGTTCCTGTCTTCCCCAATTTTAACTCTTTCATTTCATGAGTCACAGCCTCCAGGCTTCTTGCTAAGGAAGAATGAACAGTATTCTTTTCAATATCAGACAACTGATATTGAAAACTTTCTTCTTCTTTTTCTTTTTTTAATCATGGTGCTTTCTGATGTTCCTAACTACTTCCTCCTACCCCCAGGGCTGAGTGCTCTGCTTTGGTAATAATTGCCATTCCCAACTGGTATAGCGAGTAGGAGGCAGGATATATGAAAATCACACCCATGTATTTTGCATAGCAAACCAGAACCCTACCACTAGAATAGTGGGACAGGAGCCATCTGCATGCTTCTAACCAGTAGTTCATAGCCTTTCTATATGGTAATATCTAAGAGAATAATTTATATTTGGGGGACAGCATCCCATCTGCTGGAAGGAAATTGTGCTTTTCAGATTCGAATAAAAGACTGCAACTGAGTTTTGTGGAAAGCTGTGATATATAAATCATTAAATCACATGTTCTAGCTTAGGCAAAACTCAACCAGCTAATTCAAACCACCACGTATTGCCCTGTGTCTACACTAAGGAGGTCAGGATTAGCTAGCAAATGTTAATGAAGTCCAGCCTCAACTCGACTGCTGTCCCTAGTCAAGATAAAGCCAAAAGGAGTTAGTACCAAGCTCCCATTGACAAAGCTGTCGTCTCCTCTGAAAATCCCAGCCTAAACCACAGAATAAATGAAAAGAGATGTACCAATGGACCACGTTAAATGCTCTCCCAGGAAATGTGATCTGCTTGCAGCATCCTGCTCTTGATGATGTGCCATTCTTCACTGGTCCCTGTTTCCCACTGAACAGAGCAAGTGAGCTAATTCATACTGAAGAAAGAATTACTGTCCATGGTGGGTGTTCTTTAGATAAACCATTTATTCAACCAACCTCCTGAGACAATTGAGCCTGGGCTGTGTTTGTGTTATTGGTGCTGGGGGTGTTCTCTCACTCACTGTCAGACATTAAACAGTGTCTCTCAGACATAAAAGAGTAAAATTGCAAAGAACATCTTCTCTGAAATGAGTTTTTTTGCCAAAATACTCATTAGTCCTTATTACAGTTTACAGTGGCTCCTGAGTGACTCTGCAAAAGTACAATGTCTCTGCTTAGATTACAGCTCTATATCAGTGTATCTCGGGGTTTGGATTTGATCTGTGGGGCTTGTGAACTGAATGTTAACTCATCGCCTTGATGTTATTTGATCTCCTCTTGGGAAGAATAAGGCTTGCTGGGAAGGGAGTGACTCGATGTAAGCGTTAAAGAAAAGAGGATTTTGAACTCTGTGGCTAATGTAATTGCTGTATATAGCCTCTTCAAACAGACTCACAAGAATTTCTTTTTGTTTAACAAAACAATCATGTTTTTTTAAAAAAATGATGTATGCTAGACATTTGTCTAAACTATTTCCTTAACTTCAGAGAAAATTATTTTTAAAAAATCTTCCCTTCACTTATTATTTTTAAGTGAAACATAGATCCTGCCACTCCATTGCCCTGCCTGGTTCTATTTTGTATTTTCAGTCTATCTCATATTGTGAAGGGAAGGGGGGATTTCTTTGAAACTCTACACAACAAAATATTTCTGAGTGAAACATGAGTCTGCCAAACACTGGTATGAATTACAGGCAGCAGTACTGTTGATTCCTCTGTCAATGATAGCAGGTACAGTAAATACTATTTTCACTTTCTTACTTTGTTTGGGATCTGGTCTGAGTGGTCAAGGAGGGCTGGTTATAGCTCCTGTGACAGATAATTTTGCCCCTTATTCTTAGGTCTAGCCAAGCTGTGAACTGCATGTCACTTTTTTGTATTCTTCCAAACCTGGAGTGGTGGGGACTGCTGAGGGTCATTTACCCCGCCCACAACTTAGAGCAGCCTTAGAGCTGCTCTAAATTACACCAGCTGATAGCAGCCCTCGAGGATCTATTGCATTAGGCACTCCAACTCTGCCCTCTAGCTAAGCTCCTAGCCACTGTCCTGACAGGCCGTCTACACTGAGGGCTGCATTACGACGGTGTTTCCCCACATTGATATAATCCTCAACAACTGCCCAGTTAGGCCAACTTTACAGCTCCTTTCAGAGTATTATAAAGGGGCTGTATCAGGCACCAAGAGCAGGCCCATGGACTCTAAAGCCTGTCCCAGTCAGTAATCCCACCTCTGTAGCTAAGAAGAGCATTTAAGGAGAATCACTGTTAAGGAAGAGTAGGAATCTACTCAGATAAACAGCCCACTGGTCCTTGGTACACAATTAAATTTTCATTGAAGGGTTCAGAGGTTAGTTTGTTGAAGGAACCATGGTCACATGTCTACACTTTGAATTGGACATGTAATTTCCGGTGGGGAAAAACATATCTGTGCTAGCTCTGATTGAGTGAGGATGCTAAAAATAGAAACATAGCTGTGGCAGCAGGGATGGTGGGAAGAACCAGCCACTTCAAGTACAACCGCATCCAAGACACTAGGTCCCCAGGCTAAATTTATCTCAGGTATAATTTTAATGGCTTCAGCAGAATTACATCAGGGATTAATTTGGCTTGTTCTTTTACCTTCCTTTGGCACACAGCCATTGAGGGTCAAAGTCAGATCTGGTTTTAAGTGGAATCAACTTCATTGACTTCAATGGATAAATGTAAAGTAATTGTGGATAAATGTAAAGTAATGCACATTGGAAAAAATAACCTCAACTATACATACAATATGAAGGGGGCTAAGTTAGCTACAACTAATCAGGAAAAAGATCTTGGAGTCATCGTGGATAGTTCTCTGAAGACATCCATGTAGTGTGCAGCGGCAGTCAAAAAAGCAAACAGAATGTTAGGAATCATTAAAAAAGGGATAGAGAATAAAACGGAGAATACCTTATCACCCATATATAAATCCATGATGCACCTGTATCTCAAATACTGCATACAGATGTGTTCTCCTCATCTCAAAAATGATATACTGGCATTAGAAAAGGTTCAGAGAAGGGCAACTAAAATGATTAGGGGTTTAGAACAGGTCCCATATGAGGAGAGATTAAAAAGTCTAGGACTTTTCAGCTTAGAAAAGAAGAGACTAAGTGGGGATATGATAGAGGTATATAAAATTGTGGTGTGGAGAAAGTGAAAAAGGAAAAGTTATTTACTTGTTCCCATAATATAACAACTAGGGGCCACCAAATGAAATTAATGGGCAGCAGGTTTAAAACAAATAAAAGGAAGCTCTTCTTCACACAGCTCACAGGCAACCTGTGGAACTTCTTGCCTGAAGAGGTTGTGAAGGCTAGGAATATAACAGAGAACTAGATAAATTCATGGAGATTAAGTCCATTAATGGCTATTAGCCAGGATGAGTAAGGAATGGTGTCCCTAGCCTCTGTTTGTCAGAGGGGGGTGATGGATGGCAGGAGAGAGATTACTTGATCCTTACCTGTTAAGTTCACTCACTCCAGGACACCTGGCATTGGCTCAGTGGAGACGCGAATGCAGTCTGAAGTTGTGTTACATTTTAAGCCTGGATTGGGGGGCAAGGTGTGTTCCTCCCCATCAATCGCATGTGAACTCCATCCCCTGCCCAGCTCAGAACTCTGACTGCGTGTAGATCCCCGTGCAAGGTCTTGGGGGAAGGGAACCGGTGACACTCAGGCCTCCATTCTGCATGGCTCTCCATGTGGACCTCAGGGCTGCAATCTGGCCCATCCTGTGTCATTAAAACAAAGCTAGTGGTTATGATGTAGGAAAGAAGAATGTAGGAAAGTCATTGGAAGATTGTAAAAAATAATCATACCAAGGCTGAGGAGGAATGTGATGGTTCAGACCTTGAGACTAAAAAAGGCAGGTGCTTGGAAAGGTAAACAGTTGGCTGAACGGGAAGGTTGGATGCACAGAGCTCAAACTTTTCAAACTGCCTTTTTTTCAAACTTTAGGTTCTGTTTTTCTTCTTTATCTTCTCCAGCAGTTGCTGACAGCTGACCTTTAAAGCTCCAGAGAGCCGCTCCAGCAGGTGATTTACTAACAGCTGTGCCAGTCAACAAAACGAAGGAGGGCAGAGGTCACCACAGGATGGAGCTGGCCAGTGAAGTCAAGAGTGGGATTTAATTAAATAAAGCTGCATTACACTTTTTATTGATTTGTATGCATGTGTGTGTGTGTGTGTCTTGTTTTGTTTCTGCTCCTGGCACCTGGACATTTTATCCCGGATGTGTCAGCCAGCCCTCCCGGAGCCCCCTACCCCTACCCCTACCCCACACATCCCTTGGGACAATGTTCACTGAAACCTCACACTTGCAAAGAGGCATGTGAACAGGTGGGGACTAGTCAATAAACAGAGGAGCGCAGCAGCTGACAGCACACAGCAATCCCTCGTGTCCCTCAATATTCATTAGGTGCTTGCAAGGTTGTTTCTCCCTGTGTGACAGCTTTTTGCCCTCTGCTAACTTGTTCCTTCTCAGTATCTTTCAGAGAATCCATTTAACAAAAGCGCTAAAGAAAAAATATCACTGGTCTGCAATTTTTTAGAAGTCGTCTGCTTCAGAGATATAATGTGATATTTATTATGTATTTTGATGTGCTGAATTCAAATATGACAATTAAAACAACTCATTGGCTACTGTTTCTAAGATATTTACGTTTTTACATTTTATGTCTAGGTATATTGTGTAGATAGTAGAGTTTTAATCATAAATAGTAAACCTAGGTCTTTTCATGTGTTTATGGTTGCTTTACATGATAATATTTCACCTGTCCTGTTTATGTAACACTTTAAAAATCAGCAAAAGGGTTAAATAAATAAAATGTATTATGAAACAAAAGGCAAAAAACTATTATGTACATAGTTTAGTCCTATTCAGTGTCTACTCGGCGCTTCTTGGCTTGTCTCTTGTATTCATTAAATGGAGCATCTCTTGTCACTGTCCAGCAATAGTCTGCAAGCATTGATGGGCTCCATTTGCCCTGATAGCGTTTCTCCATTGTTGCAATGTCCTGGTGAAATCGCTCGCCGTGCTCGTCGCTCACTGCTCCGCAGTTCGGTGGAAAAACAATCTAGATGAGAGTGCAAAAAATGTATCTTTAGTGACATGTTGCAACCAAGGCTTTTGTATGCCTTGAGTAGGTCTTCCACCAACAATCTGTAGTTGTCTGCCTTGTTGTTTCCGAGAAAATGTATTGCCACTGACTGGAAGGCTTTCCATGCCGTCTTTTCCTTGCCACGCAGTGCATGGTCAAATGCATCATCTCGAAGAAGTTCACAAATCTGAGGACCAAAAAGACACCTTCCTTTATCTTAGGTTCACTTAACCTTGGAAATTTTCCACGGAGGTACTTGAAAGCTGCTTGTGTTTTGTCAATGGCCTTGACAAAGTTCTTCATCAGACCCAGCTTGATGTGTAAGGGTGGTAACAAAATCTTCCTTGATTCAACAAGTGGTGGATGCTGAACACTTTTCCTCCCGGGCTCCAATGACTGTCGGAGTTGCGAATCTTTCTTGATGTAGTGGGAATCTCTTGCACGACTATCCCATTCGCAGAGAAAACAGCAGTACTTTGTGTATCTAGTCTGCAGACCAAGCAAGAGAGCAACAACCTTCAAATCGCCACAAAGCTGCCACTGATGTTGGTCATAGTTTATGCACCTCAAAAGTTGTTTCATGTTGTCGTAGGTTTCCTTCATATGGACTGCGTGACCAACTGGAATTGATGGCAAAACATTGCCATTATGCAGCAAAACAGCTTTAAGACTCGTCTTCGATGAATCAATGAAGAGTCTCCACTCATCTCGATTGTGAACGATGTTGAGGTCTGCCATCACACCATCGATGTTGTTGCAGGCTACAAGATCACCTTCCATGAAGAAGAATGGGACAAGATCCTTTTGACAGTCACGGAACATGGAAACCCTAACATCACCTGCCAGGAGATTTCACTGCTGTAGTCTGGAGCCCAACAGCTCTGCCTTACTCTTGGGTAGTTCCAAATCCCTGACAAGGTCATTCAGTTCAGCTTGTGTTATGAGGTGTGGTTCAGAGGAGGAGGATGGGAGAAAATGTGGGTCCTGTGACATTGATGGTTCAGGACCAGAAGTTTCCTCCTCTTCCTCTTCCTCGTTTGACTCAAGTGGGAATGATTCTGGTGCATCAGGAACCGGCAGTCCTTCTCCGTGGGGTATTGGGCATATAGCTGATGGAATGTTTGGATAATGCACAGTCCACTTTTTCTTCTTTGACACACCTTTCCCATCTGGAGGCACCATGCAGAAGTAACAATTGCTGGTATGATCTGTTGGCTCTCTCCAAATCATTGGCACTGCAAAAGGCATAGATTTCCTTTTCCTGTTCAGTCACTGGTGAAGATTTGTTGCACAAGTGTTGCAGCATATGTGTGGGGCCCACCTCTTGTCCTGATCTCCAGTTTCCAGCCAAAATAAAGGTGATAGGCTTTCTTAACCATAGTGGTTATACTGCGCTTTTGTGATGCAAAAGTCACTTCACCACAAACATAGCAGAAGTTATCTGCACTGTTCACACAAGTATGAGGCATCTCTGCTCACTTTGGCTAAACAGAAATGTGTCCCTTTGCAAAATCAAACACTGACAAATAAGAGAGCACGACACTGTATGATTTCTAGAGCTGATATAGGGCAATTTGTTCAGCAGAGTGATGTAAGCTTTGTTATGATTGCATCATCCATGACTTCTAGGAATAACATGATGCAATTCATATCATGTATGATGCAATACCAGCTTCAGATTGCATCATTCATTGTTTTGCCTAAAAAGCAAGTACTGTCCAAACGCAGTCATAGATTTATTCATAGGTCCAGTCAAAGATGTATTTTAGTCATTTCTGGTTTAAATTGAGATCCCTTCCCTTTATAACTCACTTATGCTCTGCCATTCCCATGTCAAGGGTGGTATATACTGACCCAATAGCATATCTTGAAAACTAGAGCCAATCAACAATTTTAAGCATCATTTTCGTTCTCAGTGACCCAGAATTAGTAAAGTTTGACTACATTTATTTCAGAAGCATTTTGGCTGTAGAGCAGTGTAATAGCTCTTTTTCTTTACATATATTTGGGGCCTGATCCAACTCCCATTAAAATCAGTGGGAGTTTTTCCATTGACATCAGTGGGAGCTGGATCAGGTCCTTACTACATGTGACTAAGGCCGGCTAATGAAAGTCAGAGGATGATAGTTATAGAATCATAGGTCTGGAGGTTATTTGGTCCAGTTCCCTGCACTCAAGGCAGGACAAAGTATTACCTACCATCCTTGACAGTTGTTGGTCTAACCTGCTCTTAAAAACCTCCAATGTTGGAGATTCCACACCCTTCCTAAGCAATTTATTCCAGACCTTAACGACACTGACATTTAGAAAGTTTTTCCTAAATCTCCTTGCTGCAATTTAACTCCATTGCTTCTTGTCCTACCCTCAGAGGCTAACAGAAAACAATTTCTCCCTCCTCTATGTAACAACCTTTTATGTACTTGAAAACTGCCCACCCCTCCCCCCAAGTCTTCTCGTCTCCTGAGTAAACAAGCCCCAGTTTTTTCAATCTTTCCACATTTTTCATGTTTTCTAGACCTTTAATCATTTTTGTTGCTCTTCACTGGACTTTTTTCAAGTTTGCCACATCTTTCCTGAAATGTGGTACCCAGAACTCGACACAGTATGCCAGTTGAGGCCTAATCAGTGCGGACTCAAGAGGAAGAATTACTTCTTGTGTCTTGCTTACAACACTCCTACTAAAATCTCGCTTTTTTTTGCAACACTGTTGACTCATGTTTAGCTTGTGATCTTCTATGACCCACAGATCCTCTTCTGCAGTACTCCTTCCTAGGCAGTCATTTCTCATTTTGTATGTGTGGAACTGATTGTTCCTTCCTAAGTGGAGTACTTCGCATTTGTCCTTATTGAATTTCACCCTATTTACTTCAACCAATTTCTCCATTTTGAATTTTAATCCTATCCTCCAAAGCACTTGCAACCCCTCCCATCTTAGTCTTGTCCGCAAACTTTATAGGTGTACTCTCTATGCCATTAGCTAACTCAGATATTGAACAGAACCAGACCCAGCACTCTTCCCTGCAGGACCCCACTCATTATGACTTTCCAGCATGACTGTGAACCACTCACGATTAATCTCTGGGAATGGTTTTCCAATCAATTATACACCCATCTGTAGCGAGGCAATGCCTCACTAGTGCGGTGCCTCTCACTGGGCATCTGGGAATTAGCTCATTTCAGCTCTGGAGCGCCTCTTGGTGGCTGGTGTCTCACCTGCTTTAGGGCCCCCAGTGCCCTTTTAACTTGGGGTGCTGCCCCTGGCAGTACCCCCATACTCTGGGTCTTCCCTCCCAGGGGAACCCCAACCCTCTAATCCCGCCTTGCTTCAGTGGCTACTGCCAGTCGTCATCTAGCCCGCGCTCACTGGGACAGTAATGGCCACTCATCATTGGCAAAGGGTTAGGACCAGCTCCCTCTGCCTAATCCTGGGCTGCAACCCAGTACCTGTGTAGGCCTTCCCCAAAGCCTTCAGTCTGGGGGTTTACCAGGCTGGAGCTCCCCAGCTCCCTTTGCCCTATTCCCCACTACTGCTCCAAGGCCTGCATCCGGGGTGTGTGTGTGTGTGTGTGTTTACCAGGCTGGAATGCCTCAGCAACCTTGCACTACTCTCCAGCCCTGCTCTGTGCTGCTCTGCTTCAGGTTCTTTGCTCTCAGGCAGCCAGGTCCTTCTCCCTCCAAATCTGAAGAGAGGACTGTGAGCCAGGAGCTGAAGGAGTCTCTGTTATGAGGCCAGCTATGGCCTGATTGGGGCATGGCCCCAGCTGTGGCTGCTTCCCCAATCAGCCTTTCACACCCTAAGTCCTCTCCAGGATTTCTTTTACTCCTTTGCTCCAGGAGTGGGGCAACTGTCCCACTAAACCATCCTATAGTAGTTCTAGCTAGGTTGTATTTTCTTAGCTTATTTATGAGAAGGTCACACGATTCAGTATCAAAAGCCTTACTAAAGTCAAGATATACCACATCTACTGCTTCCCGGCATCCAGAAGGGTTTTTTTACCCTGTCAAGGAAAATTACTAGTTTGGTTTGACATTATTTGTTCCTGACAAATCCATGCTGACTGTTACTTATCAGCTTATTATCGTACAGGGAGTTGCAAATTGATTTCATGATTATTTGCTCCATTATCTTTATGCTACCAAAGTTAAGCTAACTGGTCTGTAATTCCCTGGGTTGTCCTTATTTTCCTTTTTATAGATTGGCACTATATTTGCCCTTTTCCAGTCATGTGATATCTCACCCATCTTCTGTGACTTTTCAACAATAATCACTAATGGCTCAGATATCTCCAGTCAGTTCCTTGAGTATGCTGGGATGTATTTCATCAAGCCCAGGTGATTTGAAGAAATCTAACTTGTTGAAGTAATTTTTAACTTGTTCTTTCCCTAGTTTGGCCTCTGATCCTACCTCATTTTCACTGGCATTCACAATTGCTACTAACCTTCCTGATGAAATCGGAAACAAAAAAGTCGTTTAGCACTTCTGTCATTTCCACATTTCTGTTGTTGGTCTCCCCTCTCCCCTACCCCATTGAGTAACAGGTTTACATGTCCTTGGTCTTCCTGTTGCTTCTGATATATTTGTATCATGTTTTCTTGTTGCCCTTTGTTTCTAGTTGGTTTAATCTTGTTTTGTGCCTTGACCTTTCTAATTTTGTTCTTACATACTTGTGTTATTTGTTTATATTCACCCCTTGTAATTTGACCTACTTTGCACTTTCTGTAGGACTCTTTTTTGAGTTTCATTCATTGAAGATTTCCTGGTTAAGCCAGGGTGATCTCTTTCCATACTTCCTATTTTTCCTATGCAGTAGGATAGTTTGCTCTTGTGCCCTTAAAAATGTCTCTCTGAAAAACTGCCAACTGTCTTGAACTGTTTTTCCCTTGAACTTACTTTCCATGGGATCTTACCTACCAACTCCCTGAGTTTGCTAAAGTCTGCCTTCTTGAAATCCATTGTCATTATTGTGCTGTTTTCTCTCCTGCCATTGCTTAGAATTGTGAACTCTATTGTTTCATGATCACTTTCACCCAAGCTGCTTTAATAACCTATGAGTGGTCAGACCAAAGGTCCATCCAGTCCAGTATCCTGTCTACCGACCAGTCCAGTATCCTGTCTGCCAAGTGCTCCAGAGGGAGTGAACCTAACGGTAACTATCAAGTGATCTCTCTGCTGCCATCCATCTCCACTAATATTTTTCAAACCATTGTTGACTTGGCCCATATTAGTGCTGTCATTATTAAATTTAGCCTTGTTGACCACTTATTCATAGCCAGTGGATTAACTTTGTGTTGCCAATGCACCTGGTCCATTACTTAGGACTCCTAGACACTACAGTAACTCTAATAAGTTCAGTTTCAAAAGACATGGTGCTGCATGTGTAGAAACTCAGGTAAGAACCATCCAAATAGAAACTATTGTATTGCAAGGAAACTTGTTTTAGGGGCCAAATCCTGAAAAGTACTGGTCAGCTGCAAGTCTCAGGGCTAGATTTGCAAGGGCACAGACACCACAAATGAGGCCAGATTTTTTAAATTCTACTCAATATATAAACATGATGGATTAAGTGTTTATTGGGAAATATCTCTTTCACCATACAACATACAAACTGACAAAAAAATTTCCATTTATAATAATCAAAATGTACAGCTAGGCAAAGGAAGAAAAATGCTACTCAAGACCTTACTAGAGTTTGATTTAAGGATATTTATTGTGTGTATTTTGACATGTGATTTTGACACTTTGTGTTTTAATGGTTATAAAGCTTTAATTTCCTGAATCTCAATGTCTACTATCATTACTTAGTGCCTGACCTACTCTGTTGTCTGCGCCCCATCACCACATAATTTCCTGCAACTGTGAACATTTAAATGAATAACATTAAAAATGTGCAAAAAACGTATGTTTTGCATAAAGGTACAAAGTTAAATCACTAAAAACAGAAAAAATGTTTTAAAAGAAACTATTATCTATCACAATTATATTTAAATAAATTGAATTCCGGCAAGCCTATCTATATAGGTTATTGTACCATGCTCAATACCACAGTGTGTAAGTGCATATCAGCAGTGCATCAGACATCATGACTAATATCTATCACATGTGATTTGTTCTCCCATTCTCTCCTCCAGGGAGAAAAGTGCCTACAGCAGAGTGTCCTTCATGCAGATTTTATTGCAGCTTTATGGGGAAACTGACAACATTTTTGTGTTTTGATTATGATTATGACAGCAGGATTTTTTCCATTGTACTAAAAAAATACCCCAGTAATTCTTCTCATTTTTCTTACTGGAGGTGTGGAAGAAGGACTCTTGGTCATCTTTCTGGCCTTGTCTATTCAGGAAAATTGACCAGCAATAGGTATTGCAAAATAAATTATTCTGGAATAACTTTCCACGTAGACACTGTATTATGGAATCAAATTCACTTTTAATACACTCCGCTTTGTGAACAGAGCAATTATTCTGGAATAAAGCAATTTATTAAATAAATACCAGGCCTCAAAGAGATCAGTACAGGTCGGGATAAGTTGGGGGACTGTTGGGGCAATACAATGCTCGTAGAAATGGTCCTCATTATTGGTGTAGTCCTCCACTAGTGATGACCATGGGAGTTTTACCATTGATTTCAAATGAGAGCAGAAGCTATAGTAAAATATTAATAATGCAAGAATGAACACAGTCACAAATGTCTTAGTTTTGAGTAGAGATGAGTGTATAATTTATTCATTTAATTTAGCTTCTGCTACAGGTAGCTAACAGTTCACAAAAAATGTTATGATTTTCTCCAGTGTATCACTTATTTGAAGTCATTCTCTGAATAATTTTTTGGGATTGATTCCCAATCTCTGCATTGTTTGTGAACAGTTTGTTCAGAATGTTTGACAGTCAAAATTCATGCAGTGTTGGATAGTTTTGATTGGACAGCTGGGTCACAGGATATCCATTCGGGGAACAGAAATGATCAGTGTCACTCTTAGAATCAGGTTTCTAATGCAGATGCCAATATTTACAAGGTCAAATTTCACTTATCATGGCTATTCTCTATTATTTATTTAAAATTCACATGTTCCCATGAACATTCCTGCCAGTCAACTCATTCACTTTAGAGTGTCTAAAGTGAAGAACACACCATTGAAAGTCAGAATGAATAAATATTAGTGAAAAGTACACTAAAAAGTCAGGGAGGAGTCACAAAGACAGCTTGAAGCTAATTCCAGTTTTTTTATTCCAGCAAATATTAGTGGAAGTTTTTGCAATGTATTCACAAAGCTCTAGTTTGAAGGTGTTGTTAGGAACTTAAAATGCCAGGCAAGTTTACCAAACAGTTATATTAGTAGGCAGACATCTCCTTTCACTTCGGTCCCAATCCTGTGCCAACTGAAGTTAATGGCACCATTCCCATTGACTTCAATGGTTCAGAATCAGGTATCTGGTTTCTCAGGAACCTTCCAAGGGATACATTTGGTAGTTCCAGCTGTACACTCCTTATATAGAAGTCATCGGCTCATCTCTGAGCTCCCACTCTGCAGGTCTTTACAGTTTGTGCTCAATGTATTGACGTACTTTAAATACAGAATAGCAATCAACATGTGTCGTAAGTATTCTAAACATGTTCAGCATGTTTAAACACACGTTTTCATCTCCTTTGTCTTCATGCAGTTACTACATAATCGTATTTTGGACGATTATTTATGGTAATGTTGCTCTTAGCCCCATAGCATTACATGTCCAATTACGTCTCTATTTAATTTGTAAGAGAATAACGGATTTTTATATCTCAGCGTGTTTATCATTGTGCCAGTTATCTTATATGTGTTCACTCCATAGTCCTTAGAGTTGACAGATTATTGTGTCTTATTAAAATCACTTATGCCTTGCTATTGCAGTTGCATCTGAAAAGGAAAGCAAACAGTGAGATCTCCACAGCACAGCTTCTGTAAGAGGATGGATCGTTCAATGAGCTGGTGGCTTGAAAGGTTGTTTTTGCCGTTTTAATGTATGGATGCTTCCTGTGTGCTTGTTTTTCCAATATTTTTAAAAACTTGTATATTTCTGTATGAGAGCCAAATATATAAGCTCCTTGTCTCTGTGTGCGAGTTACTTGATCTTTGTAAAGATTCTCTAATATGACAAGCCTAATGGAGTCCTAACACCTAAGCAGAAGAATACAAAACAAAGCAAAAAGAGATGATATTGTTAGTGTAGGACACTTGTTAGACTCAATCTGAATTTCTGTACTCAGCAATGGTCACCCTGATGTGAGAAAGACATTGTGGCCAGTGTCATAAGGCGCAACGTTGGGCAACAAAGAAGACGGCAGTTCTAAAAATAAAATTCAAGTTATGAGGAAAGTCTGTAGTGAAGTTGTACTTATTCTTCTTGGAAAAGAGCACAGTTTGTGGTGAGCTACTTGAAGTTTTCAAAAGTATTAAAGGGTGAACAATGGACCTGAAAGAGCTACATTTATTACCCCATCAAATAGATTTTAAAAAATCCTAGGAGACCCATGCTAAAAATAAGCAGACCAGAGGAGTTAGCAGCTCATGGTTAATGCAACTACGGAAAAAGTTACGAGGGCAACAAATAAAGACAAATTTTGTGCAAAATTTCCAAAATGGTGTGTGCTAAACAGCATATGCACTTCTGCATGTGCTCAGCTTGTGTGCACACAAGTCCTGCTCAAAGATTATTTTGGGATGGGCAGATCAGGGTTTGCGTTGTCTGTACTGGAGTTGCACACAATTTTGAAGCACACGTAATTTTGTGCATATGCTTGTGATAATCTGTCCCAGTCTTTTGAATAAAAACCCAAAGTACATTTGTTCCTGGAGAGAGGAGTTTGATGGATAGAATGAAAACTCAGAAAATTGAGATTAAGAAAAATATAAAGGGCAGACATCCCAATCTTAGATATGCCTGCTCAGCGTATGAAAAAAATTAAATTTACCTTACAGTAGGGTGTGTCTTGATAATGTCTATCTTGGTTGCAGACTGCTGTTTTATTGCCTCCAAATGGAAGTAAAAGGTAGCTGTTGCATGCATCTGGGACTTATAGTAATGTGGGAAAAAATATGTTCAAGTTGGCAATTGTTGTCCAAGACAATAACATTTGGAAGTGGTTTCCGACTCCTTTGGCAATAAAAACAACAATTCTACACAAAAATCCAGGAGATGGCATTCTTCTTTGCATACTAATACAAATTTACTCTGTCCTGCCATGCTTAATCCACAATGGCTTTTGGTTCTTAAATCACAGGTGTAATGACTGTAGCTGTTTGGCTAAGATCAAGTGTACTCTCAGTTTAAAATCTCACCTGTATTTTGAACTGGCAGGCAGATGACCTGGATGATCTTAACTGGATCTTTTCCATCTCTATATTGTATTATCTTTGGAATACACTGTCTTGTGATTTAATCTGTTTTTTGAAATAACTTTTGTTCTTAAATTTAGTTTCACCTTCTGTGCTGCTGTATTATTTTTGCTGCTGAAGGAATCTGGGAAAGAATTGGCAGCTACTGCTTTCAGAAATTGGACCTGCATAAACTGTTGCCCAGGGGATAATTCCTTGGTGAGCTAACCAAGGACCACTGGAACATCAAGCCCCTAATTTCTGCATTAACCTGCACTTGCTGCTGGTAAATCTGCAGTTTCTCATGTTGATTTGTGTACATGGTTAGAAAAATGCCAGCACACCAAACTGAAAAGCACAGCAGCAATACAAACAAGCTAAATGCCACAGCATAACAAGTAGATGGGAGAGTATTGGCATGAATAGACTGATATCATCACCACAGTACTAATTAGTACTTTAAAAGGTTCTTTCTTATTCATATTTTTTTTACCCCTACCCAAAGAATTTCCAGCTGTGCTAAGCAGTTTTTCAATTAATAATGCATTGGACCTGAATACTCCACTTTCTCTGACTCAGCCATTTTCCTTCTGGTTTATTTAGCTGACTTACAACTTGTAATTTCCACATATTTCTTGGCAGCTGGAGCCACTGAATGCTGCCACTGTCACTGACTGAGAACTGACTGGTACCCTCCGTTCGCTCTCTGGGAGCCGCTCTCTCCCTCCTAGTTGAGAGGGAGAGGGATGGCTGCCTGTGCAAATTTCCACCTCCACATCTGTGGTTTCTCTTGAAATTAGAGGACAACCCCCTCCCGCTCCATCCTGCCTCCCCACCCCAATCTCTTCTGCAGTAATGAGTCAGCTGTTTATATTCCCCTTCCTGGTTTTTCTTTCATTCTGTGTGTTATTCTCATTCATCCTGCTGTGCGGTAGCATGAAGGCAAGGGACTCTCAGTTTTACTCACACAAGCAAGAGGGGGTAATAATTCAAGGCGTTGCAGCTTCGGAGATTCAGAGAAGGAGCCGAAACCATTCACATACACTGTGTTCTGCCAACAACTCCCCCCCGCCCAAGTCTGTGTAGAGGTTCGCAGAGTTCATCTAACTCTGTTCGCTTGTTTGTTTTCACATTTTGTGTGCCTGTGCGCTTCCTGTTCTCGACCAGTAATGGAAGGAGAAAAACAAAATATCATGAGAGAGGCTATTCTGGTGGATGAAACCAGAAAGCATGCAGCTCAAACTACAGGCCAAAGATGTTACTAAATGCCTGAACCAAATATTAACCATGCTCCCAAACCAATTGCTAATCATATAGGATTCTTTCCTGAAGTGCTGTGTAATTTGTAGCTAAGCGCCTTATTTTCTGCTCTTTTAAGCCTCATTTTTCAAGAGGAGGAGCTCTACTAAGAATTTTTCCCCGCCATGTGAAATAAAGCACTGTAAATGTTTTTTTAATCTTATTTTGCCATCTCCTGAGGAGAGGAAGGTCCCTTTAAACTTCATCACTGGTTTTACAGAAAACGAAGAAATTTAGGGGTTTTTTTCCCAATCCTTCTGAACCAGAGTTATCCATGCCTTTTTCCATAATGGCCCCTTGACTTGGCCGCTTGGTTGTTTTGTGTGTGATATGGGCGTATGCCCACTTGGAACTGGACTTGATAACCAATTCATTTCACATCATGAAATTTGTGGCTTACAGCTGGGAAAACTGAGCTACAGAGAGATTAAATTACTTGGTTTAAGTGAAATTCATTATTATCATCTATATCCCACCAAAAATGGGATTGGTGCTGTACAGAAGACACAATGCATTTCTGGCCTTGTCAGCTTAAGTTTGAAAAAGATTAATGAATGAGACATCACAAAATGCAACACAATTTTAATTTACATTACCCATCATAAAAGACAAAAAGCACCTTGAACATAGAGGCTCCAACGCATTTAACTTAAACTAACATGGTATATTACAGATCTGAACTTCAGGAGGCGCAACACAAAATCTTTGTGGCCTGGGATGAGTGCCACAACTGCAGTGTCTTTACCAAAATAATCTCTGAGGCAGATCCATTGGAGTAGCTCTTGGCATGTCAGAGAGAGAGAGATGCTTAAACACAGCAACAGCAGTAGCAATAAAAAAGAGTTCTTGTGTATTAAATCATCAGGAAAAAAACAATGATGATCCTTTTCTTCTTTGTATTCCTTTGTTTGGCTGCCAGATACCACAGGGAACAAAATAGCAGGTTTTGCTGTGCATGGCAAACTTGTAAAGGCAGAGGGAAAACAAATCTTCAGCAAATAATTCAAAGCAAAGAACTAGAGAGAGGAGGAGGAGGGAAGAGTGGATGGCCACTGATAAGTCTTCAGATGTTGCCGAATCTTCACATGTTGCCACAGTGGGTCTCCCCTTAAAGTTTTCTCCCACCGATATAAGTGCCATGTTATGCTGACATAGTAACACCAGCTCCCCAAGCAGCACTGAGTTATGGTAAATGTATGAGTGTAGACATTGTGTTACTTATGTCAACTCTAACAGTCCTCCAGCTGCTGTCCCACAATGCCTGATTCTGACACTCTGGTCACAATTATTAACTCCATTTCCCAGGCATCACATCAGAAGCCCCACCCCCCTGCCTTTAAAACCCCTGAGAATTTTTGAAATGCCTTTTGCTAGTGGTCCTGCTGAGCAAGCTCACCTAGCAGCTCTCCACTGTTGTATGCACTGCCCAGCTGACCACACTGGGTACACATATCAGACGCTCTCCTGCCTGGAGTGGACATGAGATATAGGCGCTCTGGGTTTGTGGGGACAAGTGACTCTGCAGGTTCAACTATGAACCTGCCGTAGAAATGTCGACATCTACAAGCCAATTGTTTGGGAGACGCATGAGACGCGATGCAACAGAGACCAGCAGCAGCACCACATGAAAGCTAAGGAACTGCGGCAGGCATACCAGAAGTCCAGGGGGCCCAACAATCGATCAAGAGCTGAGCCACAGGCCTATCTCTTTTACAATGAACTGCGTGCTGTATTTGGCAGAGACCCCATCACAACCCCACTGACACTACCACGGATACCCCCAAGGAGCCCAAGTCACAGGTCTCTGCCATGAATAGTGAGGAGGAAGAGGTGGATGAGGACAAGGAGAAGGAGTATGGGAGACAGACACTGGGGTGGGGAATCTAGCTGTGCAATCAGCCAGGACCTACTCTAGTCCAGCCAGTCCCTGCAGTTGAGCACAGGTGAATCCCAGGCAGGCGAAGGAAACTAGGGTGAGTGTGTAAATAAATGTCTCATTCCAGTGATGGTGTCCCCAACTCATCAGGACACAGCTACTGAATTTTCATTAATTTATTCATACTCAAAGAGGTAGTGGTACAACAAAGCAAGGTAGAGTTCCTGTCTGCTTTTCATTCCTCCCTAGCCTTAGGCAGAAGCAGCTTGTTTGTGTACACAGGGATGTCCCTTGAAGCCTCCTGAGAGGTCTCAAGGAAACTTCCATGGAGATACTCTGCAATCCACTCCCAGAGGCTTCTAGAGATGGCAGCTTTTTTTCTTCCACCACAGTACATCACTTGCCCAAGGCATTCAGTGATAACTTTGGCAGGCACCATTGCCTTAAACAGGCTAGCGGCATATGGGCTCAGGTAACTGCAGGACACCAGGAGCAGCTGTGCTGTCTCTGCCTTTGTTACCCTCAGAAGCGAGATATCAGCTAAAATAACCATCACCTGTGGCAAATATTGCCAATATTCAGTGCCAGTTATATATAATCCTAGTCTCATGCAACCCAGCAATTCCCTCTCTGTTTCCCAGACCACTGGTAGTTAATACCATGGCTGATGCTGTTAGTGGCACCATGAACAAGCCTTCTAAAGCAGAAAAGCCAATAAGCATGTCTTGTTTAACACTTTAAAGGGAACAAGGGAAGGGGAGAAGCTCCAAATCTTAAGTTTCACTTTCTGTTCATACTATATGGACAATGGTACCTCTGCAGCTGGGACTGTTGCAGATTGAGGGGTCCCCCCTCCACACCAGTGGTATAGCTGACCCAGATAAGGAGGAGAAAAAAGAGGCCGCAGGAGGACTTGCTCTGCAAGGTCCTGCAAGCCAGTGCTGCATCAGACCTTGAACAGAGGGCATGCAGGTGAATACTGCAGACTGTATGGAGAAGGAAAGAGCTGAAAGGCACAAGAACAGGAGAGGGAGATGCACCAGGACATAATGGAGCTTCTTCATCGGCAAATGAGTCTTGTGGACCTCCAAGTTCAAGAATCCAGGGCACGACTCTCATTGAAGTCAGTGGAGAACTTTCAGCACAGCATCTCCCTCCACCCCACCCACTCTAGCATTCCACATGGCCTCAAGGCCAGCGTGCCTATCCCTATCACTCCACACCAGGGGAAAGCACGGACCACCACAGCTTCACATACACTGATTTGTGAGAGTCATAGTTGATGTATGTGCAGCTACAATGGACATCCATGTTCCTTTCCCTTGTTTATTTATGAGGGTGCCTAATTATTTTTTTTAATTAAAAATGTATTTACTATTAAGCTCTTCATATTGTTTGCTTGGAGCTGTTTTCCTGGCTGAATAAATCTCTTATTCTGAAAGTGAGTCATCTTTATTAGTTTACAACACCTGATGTACAGTGCCTGCTGGCAGTGAAAATTGTAGTCTTGTACATGCTCAAGCCCATTGGCTCAGTGCCAAAGAGCATAGTCGTCACAAAAATACAGCAAGCACCACAACATTATAAGCTGCATTGGCAGTGATATATGCACAGATTTGCAGCAAGCATCATAGAGTTCTTCACTGAGCTCATCTGATGGCCCTTGTGTCTGGCTGTTCAAACTCGATAGACAGCCACTCCACCGCCTTCCCTACCCCTGTGGCACATTTTCCTCTTTTGCTTCACAAATATGCAGGACAAAACAGGCAGCTATACGCATTGGGATATTTTTTGTGCTGAGATCCAGACTGGTGAATAAAAAACCCCAGCACCCTTTCAATCTACCAGACACACATTCTGCACCTGTGAGCCTGTAGCTGAAGCTTTCCTTGATGCCATCGAGGTGGCTGGTGTACAGCTTCATGAGCCAGGATCACAATTGGCATTTTGACATCACCAGTGGTAAGCCGCTGGTCAGGAATGATGTTCCCTGCTTTTAGCTTTCTAAACAGGCTTGTGTTCGTAAAGATGCAAGTGCCATGCACTTTCTCTGACCAGCCAACATTGATATCAGTGAAGTGTCCCTGGTGAACCACCAGCTCTTGCTCAACCATGGAAAAATAACCCTTTCTGTAGATGTAGTCTGTGGCAAGGTGTTCTGGGGTCAAAATCGTGATATACTTGCTGTCTATTGCGGGAACCCCACAGCTGCAAAGCCATCTACTATGTCTTGGGCATTGCCTAGAGTCACCGTTCTGCGTAGCAAGAAACAATTAATGACCCTGCATACTTGCATGACTATGGCTGCCACAGTGGATTTTCCCACTTCAAAATGACACCCCACTGACCAGTAGCAATCCAGTGTTGCAACATTGCAGTGTGATCACCACTTGCTCCTTCTCTGCCAATGCAGCTCCCAGTTTGATGTCCCTGTGTTGGATGTCTGGGGCCAGCTCAGCACACAGATCCAGCTGTGTTGCCTTGTGCATCCAAAAGTTTTGCAGCCTCTGCTCCCCACCACATACCTGCATTATAATGTGATCCCACCAGTCAGTGCTTGTTTTTTTGGGCTCAGAAGCAGTTCTCCACTGTCTGCAGCTGTTCTGTGAACACCAGCAACAGCCATGATTAGGTTCATGCTATATCCCACAGCAATCTGTCCTCCAAGGAGTCATCCTGTTTAAGATGGTTGTTTTTGCAGCTCGCCAAATACCAGAAGATCATGCGTCCTGTCCTTGAAATGATTGTGACAATAGTGTAGAACTGTGCAGTCTACATGCTTCTGTCAGGGATAGCAGACAGCGACAAGTCCCATGTGGCTTTGTGGGAAACTGAAAATAGGCATGAAAAATATGGACTAGATATGATATTATGGGATGGGGAACATTGTGTTATGGAAAGTTGACCCCTGGCTCCCAGTTGCTCCTGAAGAATTAATCTTTGCCCCACCATGCATTGCCAAAACTACTCAAAAGACAGTGCACTGAAAGTTGCTTACATCCCCATGGTGCATTGCACTGTGCATCAGCACAAGCTCTCCTGGTGAGTACACACACTGCCAATGCAAGGAGTCAAGTATTCACACATACAAGTGGTATACTAACTGCCGTGGCTGTATGGTGACAAAACTTAAATCAGCAAAATGTTATAGTGCAAACATGGTTGGGGCCCGAGATACTACTCATGTAGGACTTGCAGCATCTATCCTTGGACAATTATCCAAACCTTTAGTGTCTCATCTGTCTGAATCTGTGAAACTTTTATGTTCCACCATCAGTATTTAATAGTTCTGGGGCTAGAAGACCTCCATCCCAAACTTTCCTAGATCTCTCCATCTTATGGGACACATGCTGGGAGTTAAGGCCAGCTGTATTTTTGGACCCTGCATGCATTCTTCTCTGACAGTGACCCTTTGAAATTGAGCTAAGTCAGCATCTCTTGCTCTTGGACTCTTCCTCCTCATTGCAATCTTTATAAAGGTATTTCTTTTCCTCCGTAGTTGCTTCTGGATTTGAAAAATGTCCTTCAGTTCCAGGAGTGTTGCCAAGGCCACCTGTGGTAGCATGACCCTTCCTTTCCCTTACCCCAGCCGCTGCCACAAGGGTATCAGAATTGCTCCATGAAGGTGCTAGTTACAGTCCCATGACTATGTTTATTATGAAAGGAACTTTTTATAAAGGGAATATCTTTTGCAAGTAGTTGAATCTGGAAATTCTCTCTCTTTTTTTTAAGTAAACAGCAAACTGGGGGAGAGCTGCATGGCCTGCTGCCAGGTTCACAAGATTAGGAGCCATATCATGGGCAATGCAGCTGGGATTAGTTGTTTCTTATCTAGGTCTCTTCAGCAGATCTATGAACTCTTTGTAATCAGGGTGTACTACTGAGCTACCTAATGAATGCTATTTTTGGCTGGCAATTCAAATGCCATACATAAAACTTGAATCTCTAGCAGGCAAAGTATTTTGTTACTGAATGTTCAAGGTGCAGCTGCTTTACATGGAGAAAAAGTAATTCCCCTACCCCCACCCCGCCCCATCACTTGGTAAGGAACCCATCTCAGACAGGCAAGTCATGCTTTGTTTCAGCTCTTCCAATACCCAACACTACATATAGCTTTTTTTTGTTACAATTAGATCTTTTTTGTAGTCTGAGCCATCCCCAGAAGACACACCAGAATAACAGTCATTAGGTACACATGCTTCCCAGGTATGTCTATGACATGCCTCTTGTTTGACATCAGAACGTAGCAGCTGATATCTAAAATAAGTAGTTGGGCTGAAGCTGGCAATTACATACCAACTCTCTCCCCAGAATTAAATTAATGGCCCTCAACACACACACACACACACACACACACACACACACACACACACACACA
>ML677350.1:33502359-33528375 GCA_007922305.1 Dermatemys mawii | reverse complement strand
ACACACACACACACACACACACACACACACACACACACACACACACAACTTCTCATCTCCCAAATAACAGGAGAGCTCCCAACCAACTGGCTAAATAGTTTGCGATCCCAATAAATAAAATCCTGCCCCTCCCCTAGCTCCTCTGCTGTTACTCTCATCACTGCTCTTCCTGAAAAGAAGCAGGTTGCTCCATTTCACTCTCTGCTCTGCCTCCCTTCTCCTGCCATTTCCTCAGAGTGTTTGCAATTCACACTGAAGCAGCATTGTAAAGCATTCCTGACCATTGGCAAACAGGCTGTGGTGCAGAGTAGGAGGAGAATGAGCACTGTTAGTTAGAAAGTGCTGAGAATTGTAGACCTTGTCCCTTCACTCCCAGATCAACCTAATTTTATGAAGGTGAAATGAGAGGAGTGACTTTGATAAGTAAAAGCTTCCTGAGAAATGATGTCTGTTCCACTCACTCCCAGCCGTTTCCTCCCCCAGTAAGAGCTGATAACCATCTCCTGCAATTCAATAGGGTTCGTAGAATTGGACCCTTTGCGGCTCGAGAGCAACATTTTGCTTTATTTTCCCTAGCATCTAAAGCCTGCTGGATTCTGTTTAAATGGAAGAGATGGCCAGCATGTGTTTAGCAAGCACCATGGAAAAGCCAGGAAGAGGACGAGAAGGGCAGTGTGTGAACAACAGAGTGAGCAGGGCAAACCCCAGCGCTCCCACTGGGGCAGGAGGAGTTCCCCTTGAATAGGATGGATTGTTCTGCCTCTCCCTGCCTGTAACTGGAAAACCAAAGCATTAGGAGCCTGATCCAATGCTCATTGACTTCAGTAGGTTTTGGAGCAGGGCCTGGGTGTTTTCTTTATGAGAAAAACGGTGTCTGTCAAATAACAGAGATCAGGAGGTATGCACCACAATAGCCTGATATCCTCAAGTTTTTTTCTTAAGTTCCTCAGATAGTATTTTTGACATCTTACTCCTCCATAAAAAAAATCATTGAAACAGTTTAAATGGCTCATAGATTTATATGGGCATCATAGACATTAAGGATGGGGAACAGGTATTAGTTATCCAATCCAACCTCCCTGAGGCCCGTGGCCAGATTGTTGTTAGTCATTTATATAACCCTGTAAATGTTCAAGCTGCTTTACAAATAAAGCAATGGATTCATGGGTTCAGCAGAGACTCAGATGCTATCAGGGAGCTGGTTATAGCACCCTAAGATTCTGCCAGGCCCTTGCACAGGTTGGAGCAGCTTGGGGCTGCTCTAACATGCACCAGCTGGCAAGGGTCCCAAGGGATGCTCTCCCAGTAGGGAATCACCAGAGTGCTTTCTGCTATAGCCCCTCTTCCTTTCCAACCCCACTGTGTGCAGCAAGGACGGAGGCGTAGGAATTGGCTCCCCCAGCTCCATGTCTGCAAGAGAGGCATGATGGGAGCAGAGGTAACTGAGAATCAGCTTCATCAGGTAATACGCATTCCCTACCCCAAAGATTTTACTAAGGGCCCAATTCTGCAAACACCCACAGGCAAACGTCAATGAGACTAGTCATGAGTCAAGTTACATGTGCATTTTCAGGATCAGGCCCTAATATAAAGGGTCAAATTCTCCTCTCAGCTATAGCAATGGCTGCCTTAGGACCAGGATTTGGCCACTAATACTTGGAGAATTCGAGGAAGTTAAAAGCGGAAAGCAAATCGCTTGGGGTTCACTTAAATATTTTCCAGGAAAATGCATAGACTTTGTTTCATGCTTTTCATTAGCTAGAATAAAAGAGTTTCACTGTTTCTTGTTGTCCCTAATATGCATGGTTGTGTGTCGTTGGTGATGTCTGCATACTACTGCTCTGAGGCTTTCCTTTAATGATCATTATATATTTCTGTCCGGGCAGGTATTCCATGTGCTAGTGTCTCTGCTGGAATCTGTGTGCTTCCCTCTCTGCTTTCTGTCCATAGTGTCCTCTTTTAATGGCCACAGACTTGAAGCTGAAGAGTTCAAATGGATAACACACACACACACACACGCAAAGAAATGTGAAATTTAATATCTAGTGCTGAGGCTTAAGAGCCCAGAAGAAACAAGCAGGTGCCTACTGACAAAAAAGCAGCAATGAAAATTGAGGTTAGCACTAGCAAGAGATCTTTGAGCGGCTGGCAGGGTGTTTTAATTTATTATCCCTGCCCCATCCTCTGCAAAGTGCTGAAATATGACTTGGTTTCACTAAATCATGCCCTGGTGACATTTCACGGAACTTCTATCTAGTTGGGTGAAATTGGCAACAGCAAAAAAAGCAAAAATTTCAGGAGTCTGAATCTTGTTTTTGCAGTGAGCCAAGCAACAAGCCATTGTTCAAGCAAAAATTCACACTCATGAACTCTGATAAAGTGAGAGGAAATCACATTTTCATGGGAATTAAGTACAGGGCTAAGAATTAGCAATTCCTGAGTTCTAAACCCGTCTCTGCCTATGACTGCTCTTATCAATGTCTCATACTTATCTAGCATATTACTAACATCACTTAGCTATCAAGTGGCTAAATACCATTGTCTTCGTGTTACAGATGGGGAAAATGAGGCTCAGAAAGGTAATGTGAGTTTTCTGAGGACACGCAGTAAGTCAGCAGCAGAACAAACTTAAAGGTCTGATCCTGGAAACTGTTACACACGTGAATAGTGCCATAGATTTCTTCTGACTCCCACAACTATGCTTAATCCCCTACGCTATAATGCACCCCCAGGCAAATCACCTAATCTCTCTGTCTCCATTTTCCCTACCAGCAAATGGTTGCAGACATCTGAAAGCCTCTATATTTAGATTTTGTCTGTAGTAAATCAGATTGCCTGCAGGTTATAGATGGGCAAGTCAATGTTCCACTCTAGTTCCTTTTTTCCTTTGTAACTGCACTAGGGACACCAGCATTTGTCTCAGGTTATCAGACTTTCCAATAACGTAATCATTTGAGCCCTTCCTCATTTTGCTTGAGCTGTTTGGCTCTCCACAGTGAATTATCGACAGCTCAGTGTAAAACAGCAGTGTCATATCATGGCCACCAGACCTTCCACGTAAATATTATTGCAGTTGTCCATTGGGATGTTATCAGTGCATCATATACACTGGGGTTAGTGAGATGGAGGAAGCCAAAACCAGGGTCCCATTTGTTCCCTCCACTGATAGACATTCTATTGATAGCTCCACCTCACATTGGCAAGGCCTTCTGTACCACTCTGGGACAGCTGTTCTGATGCCAAGAATTCTTTGCTAGCTGGCCAGCCCCTATGGCGCTACCAGTGAAGCTCCAGTTTCAGCAGAGAATTTGATGGTTGTCTGGCAAGTGTATAAATCATAAAAGTAGCTTTGTTCTGAGACACTTCAAACCTATTAGACTCTCTTAGATGGCTGCCGTTTGCTGGCATTTGCAGTTCAATTTATACAAGCGAAGCAGACTATTACCTTTATAGCCTGTAGGCAGTTTGTTACACCACACACAGACGCTGCTTTGCTACTCTCTGCTGCATTCTGCTGACAGCAGGGTTATTCTTGACGTGATACATAGGCTTTTTTTTTCCATTTTATGTTACAGCCAGTTGAATCCAGTTTTAAAAACAATCTGTGTCGAAGCAAACGTGTCCTCGATTATTTGCTTTTTTCCTTGAGTTTTGAGCTGGTGAAAGGCATTCATAGCACAGCCCCAGAAATTCTCTGTTTGCCACAGAATAGGTGTAACCCCAGCAGGAACAAGGCAGATTTATAATGCTCAGCCAGTGTGCCCTAACCTTTCATGAGAAGTTACCACATCTAAGCCAGAGATGGTATTTCAGTCTCCGGGCTCCTTGTAGAGCACTCTCCATAGGCAGTGGCCAATTTCAAGCTCCTGGCACCCAAATAGGCCAGATGAAAATGCAGCAGGGGGCAAACAGAGAATGGGCGTCTGAAGAGAGAAGGCTCAGATCCTCAGCTGGTGCTAGCCAGGGTAACTCCTTTGAAGTCAATGACTCCAGCCCACAGGTTTCAGTTGGTTCTGCATGCAGATAAGGTGAAGCCAATGGGAGCTCAGCATTTTTGAAAACCAGGCCAGTTATTTAGGTCCCCGCATATGGATTTAGGAGTCTAATGTTAAGCTTCCACTTTTTAAACTCCTAGCCTCCGTGGAGCTACTGAATATTAAAATGTGGCTGATGGCTGAGTGGAAGCAGGTTTGCAGACACTGTCGTTCAATTCTCATGCAACTAGTGTCTCAGCTCAAGTCACCCTTCAGCAAAGATGTCTCTGCCGGGGAGCACCCCACGAGGTGCCAACCTGCTCTGTTCTATTTTGTGAAAGTCACATGTCACAAATTAAATGATCCGTGCATGTATTTGTCAGTACTGGAGTAGGATACGCTTTTCCCTTACTGGGTTCCTGAATCCAGTGCTTCTGCTGTTCTGTGTGTTTTAGCCGAATTCTCTTTACATTCACAGCATGCATACAAATCTCAAAAAACTGACCCAGAAATGTGCAGCCACATAGCAACCTGTAATTCAAAGAGGGCTTGGCTGAGGGTGCAGAGAAGCAGCAGCCAGATTGTGAGCGGAGAAGGCAGCAGAGGAAGAGTGGAGAAGGAGAGGCAGAGCACAGGGCCTGCAAATCAGTTGGTGTGGAGGTTCTGAGAGGCACCAGGCAACCCAGCAGATTAAGAAGGGCAGAACAGAGCTCAGTGAAGGCAAAGCTAGGTGAAAAACAAAGATATTTTCCAACCACAGTAGCCCCTGCATATTATGGCCAAACCGGACAGTCTCTACACAGTCTCTACACAAAAGAATAAATGGACACAAATCAGACGTCAAGAATTATAACATTCAAAAACCAGTCTGAGAAAACTTCAGTCTCCCTGGACACTCAATGACAGACTTAAAAGTGGCAATTCTTCAACAAAAAACTTCAAACACAGACTCCAATGAGAAACTGCAGAACTGGAATTAATTTGCAAACTGAACACCATCAAATTAGGCCTGAATAAAGACTAGAAGTGGATGGGTCACTACAAAAACTAATTTCTCCATACCAATTTTCCCCTACTGTCACTCACACATTCTTGTCAACTGTTTGAATTTGGCCACCCTGATTACATTGGCCTCATTACCACTACAAGTGATTTTTCCTCCCTTGGTATTCTACTGTTGAGAATAGCCCACTTCTGCTTTAATTGAAATGTCTCTTTAGCACTGACCTTCTCTGTCCCCACTTGGTAAGGCAACGCCCATCTTTTCAGGTACTGTGTGTGTGTATATATACTTACTACCAAATTTTCTACTCTATGCATCTGATGAGGTGGGTTCTAGCCCACGAATGCTTATGCCCAAATAAATTTGTTAGTCTCTAAGGTGCCCCAAATACTCCTCTATGTTTTTACAGGTATGTCTGTTATTTAGTACTTCTTCCAGAGTATTGCGCTGCATATTCATCCCTATGGTATTTGTGTTCTGGGAGCACTGAGCTTCAGGAACCTTCTAGAAAGCAGTTATCCAAGGGGCCATGCAAGTGCCTCCTCACAGGCCTCAGTATTTGACAAGAGGCCTGCAGGAACCCAACCAACACAATTCCTTCTGTAGCTAGCTGTGGACTCTAGGGTCCTTTCCTGTCTGCATGGAAATGTCAGTGTTGCAACATCAGTCTTGTGACGAGATCCTTATTCTGTTTTCATGTTGTACTCTATAGCCTCTAGTCAAATGATAGCCACCAGGCAAGTGGAGCAGTGTGGATGGAGTCTGGTACAGAGCCTTATCTGAACTGTCTTGGCCCACTAGGAGGATCACTGCATCACGTGGCCTTTGAGGGACATAAAGGGAAGCATGAGAGGGGACCCTGGGTGGCTCCTACTAGTATATAAACAAAAGGTAACTAAAAAACACCCCTTATTTTCAGTATAATCTCCAGCTGCTAGACAATGAGACCTGCTAAATCTTGTGAACTTGCAGAATGCTGCACTGAGCCACTTGGTTGCCTCTTCCTTCGCCTCTACAGAAGGGTCTTGGGGTGTTTGTGAGTGGGAATAAAATGGAAATGGAGGATCCATTGAGCTCCAGAATGGATGAATTCTGGTGGGTGAGGAGGATGATTTCAATCCCTGAACTACATCTGTTCATTCCTTGCTCCTTTGGTAAAAGCAGCCCCATGACTCCTTACACTGCACACAATTACTTGCTACTGACTCCTCTGGAATCTCAAGCTTAGCCTCTTGGGGGAATCTACTGTCAAAGCCAATTAAAAGAAAAAGAAAACATGGAAGAAATGAAGCATGGAAGTGAAAACAGAGATTGTGAAAAAGCAAAATAGATAAATTTACACTTAACTTCCTTTTCTGATTTGTGTCAATCTTCTTTCACTTAGGCCTCTATCCAGGCGCAGAAACTATGGGTCCAAAAATACAGTCTTGATTCGCTCACTCCCCCAGCTTTCCCTCAGGGTGGTCAGGGAGTGCAACTGTACCAGAGCGATGGGGGAGGAGGGGAGGGGTGTGGTGGGAGTGGGGGAGGGGCTGAGAGAGGGGGCACTATAAGTATATAGTGAAGCAGGGGCTTGCAGTTTGGGAGGATTCCATGACCAGTTTGTTGCCCCTGCACTGATCTGTCCATACCCTCCCAAAACAGATGAGCTGTTAAACACACTGTTGTGATGTATGTTGCTATGTTTTCTGTATGTTGCACCTTAGAAACCTTCTCTGCAATGCACTGGGGTTGAATACGGTTTAACTGCAAGTGTAGACAGGGAGAAATTATTCTGCATGGGAAGAATTGTGCCTGGAAAACACAGCAGATATGCATCTGATTCTGCTGTCAGTCACCCAGAGGTAAATCACAATTATCTCCACTGAAGACAAAGAAGTTGTATCAGTATAAAACCAGCGTGAGGTCAGAATGGGGCCCGTGATCACTCAGTTTCCAGAAGTAGTTAGATACAAGGAACAGTTCCAGAAGTAGGGTGTTAAAGAAACACCTAATGAAACAAGAAGAGGAAAAAAGCACCTGCCTGTAAGCCATGAGAAATGTTGCCCACGGGAAATTAAACCTCATAAGTCATGGAATACTGTACTGTACCTGCCCACCTAAACTCGTGCCAGGAAGAAGGAATAAAAGATGAAGGATGGGGGCAGGGAAGGGTAGCAGCTGGAGCAATAATAGCACTTACAACTGATGGGCTGACTCAGATTTCACAATGGCCCCCACTTTTCCTGTTCAAATCCTCAGAACGCTAACTGATGGGGAATGGGGTGGGAGGCTGCCATTGGAGAGAGGCCTTGGTAGCTGGCAGCTAGGAGTAGGAGACTGCAAGCTCTTGGGGCAGGAGAGGTCTCTCACTCAGGGTCTGTAACACACCTAGCACAGTCGGGCCCCAGGTTCAGATTGCAGGATTTGGGTCCTACTGTACTACAAATAGTTATAGTGGAGGACCAGTTACGGTGTCATGGGAGGATTTTACAGCACAGTAAAGGGCAGCAGGGCAGATTCAGCAGCTGGCAGGTGATGAGCAGTTGGAAAGTGGGTCAAGATACTCCTTGGTGCAGCAGAAATACTGGCAGGTGGAAGTTGTATTGGGGTGCTGCTGCGTGCTCAGACAACGGATGGAGAAATCAAAGCACTTCTTGAGGAGTGGTGGCAGACATGCCAAACCCATGGAGAAAATGCAGAAATTTGACTTGGTTTTGGCTTACTTGGCTTGTGAGTTGCTTGTTGGCTAGTTTTTGGCTTGTAGCTTGTTGCTTGTTTGGCTTGTAGCTTATTGTAGCTTGTTGCTTTTTTATTATTATTTTTTTTTTGATCAGCTCCCAGCAAGCAACGGCAAGTGAAGGGGGAGGAGAGTCAGGGGTGCACAGCAGGCCCACCACAGTCCCAGACTGCACGCCAGGGGGATCTAGTCACATAGAGTGTTGGGGTTTGTAGTGATTGGCTTGCTTTGGCCTTGTTTTGAAATGGAATTAGCTTGATTTTGGGCTTATTGAGAAAGTCAGGGTGCTTATTTGTCACATGAAAGTTGGCAGCTGCGATTAGTGGGCAGGATTGGCCACTCTGCCAGTTTACAGGATGCGATGTATTGAAAAATGTACTGAAATTGTAAGCTGTCACTTCAAGTGCTCAGAGGTTTGTCCTGATCTGCATGGAGGCAATCAGGGCTCAGCAGCAGCCAATCTGCAGTCAGCCAGCCTAGAGGGAGGTGCAATCAGCTGTACACCTCTATTTTAGGGAGCAGCCTGCTTTGTCTCTCTCTGTGTTCAGGTTCTTGTGTGTTATCGCTGTGAATTTTACAAAATAAAGTAGTGTTACATTAGAACCCTCCAGCAATAGTTTTTATGTTTTTATCTAATTTTTCTGTGTGTGTGTGTGTGTTGTGAACAAAACACAGCTGGGCATATTTTTTCTGCAATACTGTAAGGCACATTATGTCAAATGAATGTGCTCACTCAAACCTAAAGTGAGAGTTTGGAGAAAAATAACAGTTTCTCTCTGTGCCCTTTCCTTGTTTGTTTTTTTAAAACCTTTTAGAGCAGTCAATTAATCGCAGTTAACTCACTCAATTAACTCAAAAAAAATGAATTGTGATTTAAAAATTAATTGCAATTAATCACAGTTTTAATTGCACTGTTAAATGATAGAATACCAATTGAAATGTATTAAATATTTTTAATGTTTTTCTACATTTTCAAATATATTTATTTTAATTACAACAGAATACAAAGTATACAGTGCTTGCTTTATATTATTATTACAATATTACAGATTACAATATTACAATTACAAATACAGTGGAACCCAACAATACCACGACGATCGAGGTCCAAAAATATCGACTGCAGTAAACACGGGGTCGTGGTATTGCGGAGTTGCGCTACATCAAAGCACTGCCCATTGCTGCCGTCGGGAGCCCCGTGGGCCCCACATTATAAGTGGATTCGCTCTATCACGGGGCGTGGTATTGCGGGGTTCCACTGTAGTTGCACTATAAAAGAGAGAACCAAAATAAATAGTATTGTTCAATTTACTTCTTACAAGTACTGTAGTGCAATCTCTTTATCATGAAAGTACAAGTTACAAAGATAGAATTTTTTGTTACATAACTGCACTCAAAAATAAAACATTGTAAAACTTTAGAGCTTACAAGTTCACTGCGTCAAACAAACTTGTTTGTCGTATTTACAGGAGATAATGTTGCCCACTTCTTATTTACAATGTCACCATAAAGTAGGAACAGGCATTCTTGTGGGACTTTTGTAGCCGGCATTACCAAAGTATTTGCATGCCACATCTGCTAAACCTTCATAGGTCCCTTCATGCTTTGGCCACCATTCCAGAGGACGTGTTTCCATGCTGATATGACACTCGTTAAAAAAAGAATGTGTTATTTAAATTTGTGACTGAACTCCTTGGGGGAGAATTGTATGTCCCGTGCTCTCTTTTACCCGCATTCTGGCATATATTTCATGTTATAACAGTCTCAGATGATGACTCAGCACATGTTGTTCATTTTCAGAACACTTTCACTGCAGATTTGACAAAATGCAAAGAAGGTACCAATGTGAGATTTCTAAAGATAGTTACAGCACTCGACCCCAGGTTTAAGAATCTGAAGTGCCTTCCAAAATCTGAGATGGATGAGGTGTGGAGAATGCTTTCAGATGATGTCTTAAAAGAGCTACACTCTGAAGCAGAAACTACAGAACCTGAACCACTAAAAAAGAAAATCAACCTTCTGCTGGTAACATGTGACTCAGATTATGAAAATGAACATGCATCGGTTTGCACTGCTTTGGATTGTTATTGAGCAGAACGCATCAGCATGGACACAGGTCCTTTGGAATGGTGATTGAAGCATGAAGGGACATGAATAGTTAGTGCATCTGGCACGTAAATATCTTGCAATGCCAACTACAACAGTCCCGTGCAAACACTTGCTCTCACTTTTAGGTGACATCGTGATCAAGAAGCGGGCAGCATTATCTGCTATAAATGTAAACAAACTTATTTGTCTGAGTGATTGGCTGAACAAGAAGTAGGACTGAATGGACTGGTAGGTTGTAAAGCTTTACATTGTTTTATTTTTGAATGCAGTGTTTTTTGTACATAATTCTACATTTATAAGTCCAACTTCCATGATAAAGAGATTGCGATACAGTACTTGTATTAGGTGAATTGAAAAATACTATTTTTTTTACAGTGCAATTATTTATAATCAAAAATAAATATAAAGTGAGCATTGTACACTTTATATTCTGTGTTGTAATTGAAATCAATATATTTGAAAACATCACACGATTAATCATGATAAATTCTTTTAGTCACTTGATAGCCCTAAATACTTTGCTTCCCTCTGAGCCTCCTTACCCACCATTATATTATCACTGTCTCACTTGATGTGCCCTTGATGCTCACATCTTACTTGGGATCAAGAAATGGAGAATCTCGTCCTTCCCAGCTGCTGCTGCTTTTCAGAGAGGAAGGGGAAACCCCTGACATGCAAGAAAAATCCCCATTAGCGTGAGTGGATGTTTTCTCCATGACTGGGTGTGGTGCCTGCAGTCTCGTTCACTTTCTCATTAGCACAAGTAGCCACACTCTCTCCCTGCCTCCTGTGAGGTACACAGGGCTTCCTTCTCTTTTATGCTTGCTCTCCATACTTTTGTCTACAGGATCTTTACAAATAATGCCCCACTCTGTGTCCCAGCTTCCACTGCAGGGGCTCTGGCCAGGGAAAAGGGGGACTGGTTGAGTCACCCTTTCCTCTGCCTAATGCCTGACTGAGGGACCATACTAGCAGAGAGCAGAGATCAGAGCAGCCTTTAGGCACCCAGCTGGCCCCACCTTGTGCCCCACCCCAACTTTACACGGAGCATTCGTCATCCAGTTCACAGAAGCTGACACCATGACTCAGTCACAGCTAATAAATAACAAGCAGCTTTACTGAATAAATCCAGTTGGGACGGAAATCTATAGGGTGCTGAAACGCCCTGCAGAGTGTCCTGGTCTGATATGGCCTGGGTCTTGAGTAAATCCTGAGATAGATTGTGTGGAAGCCGGCTCCGCTTTGGTCCTGTCAAAATTGTAAAATATGGACACATTACCACATGTCTCTCTTCATAAGGTATTGTCCTCTACCATTACAACTGTATTGAAATCAATTGAAGTTACAAACCTCAATACTTTGGAAGATGTGGGTCTGAGTGACTAAGGCAGGGGTCACTGCTGCTGTTGAGAAGAGGACTTAGCTGTGAAAATAGATGAAGGAGATTCTCTTGCCGCCTTTGCTTTTTCTCCTTTTTTGCAAAGCCAATTTTCTGGGGCCTTTTGCTATTTTTAGCTGATTTAGTCATTGGTGGTTGGTTGCTTTCCACTCTGTTTCATCCTCCTTTATTATTTTCTTATTGATTTTTTAAAAAATGTCTTTCACCAGGCTCCTCTCCCTCAAAGCAAACAAAATCCTTCAAGGCCTGAGCTTGAGAAGTGCTGAGTACCTGCAACTTTCCATTGCCTTCAGCAGTATTTGCGGATGCTCAGCAGCTCTCCATGTTTTCTATCCCGGTGCTCAAATAGCCAACTTTGCTGAGGTGGGGATTTTGTGTTTGTTTGGTTTTTTTTTAATAAATTCCATGCACTGAAGGTCCTGGCTTCACATCACTAGGGCCTGAAGTCCTCTTACACAGCATAGAGATGGCAGAGCTGTTATCAAACCATTGCAGATATGAAGGGTCCATGGTCTGCCGCTGTTCCTACATGAGAAGGGCACTTTATCTTCAGAACAAGAAGAGGCTTCTGTGAAATTTCCTCACTGACATGCTTCACTCTGATTAGAGGTACCTCCTGTAGGCATGAGAGTATGGTTTATGGTCCACCCAGTCTTCAGCTGTTGGTGAGGCTGCGCGAAGTATGCCAATTTTGCTAGACATGATAGTGGGTTTTGTGACGTGGAAAACTGACCACTAAGAAATGAAGTGTGAAACAATCAAATCATTTCACACAGCTGGTCTGGATTTACCCTAGAACTCTTAAAGTGAAAGGGTCACATGTCCATTAGTATCTCTTTGAATCTCTTGAGCTATTGAGTCTTCCTGTACTATTTGTATCCCAGTAGTGCCTAGAGGCTCCAATCAGGAACTGAGGCCCCATGGAGCTAGGCACTGTACTCACCTTAAATGAAAAGACAGATCCCTGCATTTAACATAAGCAGAGGAAACTTAATTTGTACAGATAGCAGATTTTTAAATAGTTATACTAAATGTTATTTAATGGTGTTTTCTTTTTCTGGCTCATCTGCAGGCGGGGCCTCTTCACTCAAGGCCTCTTCATGGGGAAAAGGAGCACCAGTGTTTAGCGCTCCGTTTGAGATTGAGTGGGGCTCTACCTCTATTCCTACCTCCAGCTCCTCCATCAGCGTGATTCACTCCCACAATTTGGAGAAGTCAAAAGGCAGTTGCTTTGCTTGCGCTGTGGAAAAGGCTTGTGTCAAAAAGAGTCACGTCCCGGGGAAACTTAGGCAGCATTTTTAGAGCTGCAAGGAGCAACAGTGCCATTTTATAAACCAACCAGCTGGATCCAGAAAGAGTGTTTTAACCCTCTGTGGCAGAGGTGGTTCATGAGTTGTGTGTGTCTAGGCATTCTTTATGGACTTGATCCTGCTCCCTTTGAAGTCAATGGCAAACCCCCATTGACTTTAATGGAGCTTGACTCTGCACGCACCACTGGAGATAGGTGCACTTGGAGATATTACAGATCTCAGCATGCAGTGCTGCCACTCGACATGAACAGAAGGCTGCTCCAGTCAAGAAGTACCATAGGAATGCTGGGACTTGTAGTCTCTGTGAGGTGTACTCCCCTATTAAAGAAGAGAGCATCTTCTTCTTTTTATGAACCTTTGCTGCAGTCTTCCAGCTTCTGGGAAATCGCTAATTGCTTTTCAATAGGATGTGAACCTTCTTGATACACTGGTACTGGAAACAACAGAACTTCCAACGAGGCCTTGAAAAAAATCTGTGCTTGCTCAGGCAAAACTTGGTAAAAGTCACCCAGTGTAAAAGCTGAGTAAGGACTGCCAGATTTAGCCAATATGGATTAAAAAACATGAACCAGAGAGAATCCCACTGGATACAGGCAATAACCCGAGCCTGGGAAAATCAAATAGATTAAGGTATTCTTCAAGCAGAGTAACATGATAATTTGAGCCCTTCAAATAACACATTAGAGGGACAAGACTGTACAGAGAGTCATAATATGCACCTTCCTCTGAGGCATCTTGTGTTGGTCGCTATTGGAAACAGGACACTGGACTAGATGGATCGGGACTGGCAACCTTTGAGAAGTGGTGTGCCAAGTCTTCATTAATTTAAGGTTTCACGTGCCAGTAATAGATTTTACATTTACAGTGGCCGATGGATGGAACGTCAGACTGACAGCGGGCTGAGTGGGGCCGGGAGCCGGGACCCCGGCTGGCACACGAGTGGCACTAAAAATCAGCTTTCATGCTGTCTTTGGCATGTGTGCTGCAGGCTGCTGACCCCTGAGATGGATCCTGTGTCTGATTCAGTATGCCCATTCCTATGAATGGAAGTGCACTGGGTAGTAAATCCAGATTTGCTTAGTAAGCCTGATTAGAATTTTTTTTAATATACCCTAAAGATGTGACTTACACAAACTGGAATCACGCCCCTCACTCCAACTGTATATGTAGCCTCTGAGTCACAAGCTGCTTCCTGGGCTGCTTTTGGTGCAGGACAAGACACTGTCCCTCACTGAGGGCTCATGGCAAAGCCCTTTGCCTGTGAATATGTATCTCCAATACCTGTGTAATAGGGCACGTTTCACAAATCAAAGAATAAACACATCGCAGGCTGCAATTTTGTGGCCAGTAGCTCTAGAATCCTGTAGTCTTTTATTCTAGGGGAGGACCTAAAGTTTGGCAACCACCCCACGCTGCCATTTTTTGCCCCAAGCATTCCCCTTCCTCAGAGCTAACCCCCCCAACCACTCCCACACATACTCACCACTCCTGCCCCCACCTTCACCTCATCCTAACTTTCTTGCCCGCTGCTTCTGTCTCACATTGATGGGATCATCTGACATCCCCCCAAATAAATTCATGGGGGGAATCCCTTGTGCTGTCCTTTTCCCTTGTGATGAAACTGGAAAATCAGTAACTTGCCCCAAGTTAAACGTGAATTTTTGTGCCAGGCCTGGAACATGACAGAGAGACAAGTCTGGGCCAGCTTTAGCATGTGCAATGCATTTCACAACTAGGGCCCGTTCTTGGAATCCTTAAGTGCAGAAGTAGTCCTCACTCCAGCAAGTAACCCCATTCCCTTTGAAGTCAATGACAACTTTCTTTTACTAAACGTCCCTTCCCCCAAACAAACAAACCAACTTAAATGCCAGACACTGAATAAAGCCCCTATCCAACAAGTGGGGCATCAGTGGGCCTTTGTGTAGCATGCAGTAATTTACAGGATGGGGGCCTTCTCTGGGCAAGAACTATAAGAGCTGACCCACTAGCTCTCCGAGTCATTCTGTTTCAGGGATTCAGAAGCAGTAGCTTTAGCACTTGTAATAGGGTCTTGTTGAGGGAGCAGTTTCTAACCATTAGAGCAACACTGGCAGCCATCAGCTTTTAAATATTCATAATGCATCACCGAGGGGTTTTATTTGTTTTTAATTTTTTCCAGATTATTACTATTGTTTAAGAAAGAGGAATTTCCAGGATGAGAAACATGCTTTAAATACTGCCTGTCCCCATCATAATGACAACAGTATGTGCCATTCGTCATTTTGTGCTCTAAAAAGAGGTGTCATACATAAACGTTAAAAATACATTTTAACATAATAATTGTTTTAGCTGATTGGCATCCCAGCTGGGGGCCTCTATACACTAGTACAAAGCCATGCATTACAAAATAACCATCCTCAAGCACCACAAATCCCAGGGGTGGGAGTGAAAACTCCCCTAAAAATACAATAAATTAAACAACATGACACACACTGCCCACATGCACTACTAGTAAAGTAGGAACAAAAAGGGCTGAGGTCTGAAATGGTTTTGCATGACTCAGTGAAGAGGTGGTTTTAGTCTATTCGAAGGCTGCATCTTCACTAGGAAAAAGGGTATGGTCTTAACTTGAGTTAGCCAACACCAGGTAAAAACACTAATGAACACAAGGCAGCTTGTAGCTTTCAGATGTGTTAGCAGGTTGAGGTAAAGACTAGGGCAAGCCTAGGGTTTACCTTGACCTGCTAATATATGTTAAGCCTACAACCAGCTTCTCCTTATTGACTCCTCCATGGAGGACCCTGCCTCAGCCCTTTGAAAGCAGGACAAGTGGTGGCATAAACAAAGCTGCTACTATACTTGGCATAAATTAACATGCTAACCAGAGGAACCAAGACCTGACAGGACCTAGAGTTCTGAGCCAGGAAGGGGCCCTTCATGTATAGTGGCTTGCGCACATTGGGTTAGTAGAATGGGGAAGCTTGTGCTGATGCTGATGCTAAATTCACACCAAAATGTAAAGGTTCAAAAAGACTTTCCCTCCAAGGAGCTACAAATAAACTCTGGCCTATACTGAGATGAAAGGAAATTCCAGCAGTATAGGCTCTGGAAATGGACATGGTCCCTTCTTCAACAACTATACTTCACTTATGATATTGCTATACACACACCTGACAGTCTATCGTCCCCAGGAAAAAATGGCCAAACCTTTGTAGGCCAAACCTAAGCCTCCTATGAACTGTATTTTCCCACCTTAAGGGAAGCAGTGGCATCTGAATCCAATCTGCAGAAGGGCAGCTGTCTGGGCTGCGGAGGGGGTCAAAATAAGATGGCTTCAGGCTTTATGCTCCCTGTATCTCTCGGGGGCTGGGTTGAAGTCAAGGAAATAGAAGGGGAAAGGGGAAATTAAGGCATTTAAAAACCAGAAAACAACCTTAAAGCCCTGTTTGTTTACAGGCAAACAGTCAGAGGCACATGCTAAAGTTATTTGCCGTGGCTTCTTGTCTTGGTAATTCTTTGACTGATGCGGCACACTAAGCATAGGCCGTCTCACTCTGCAGAGCCCTGTTGTGGTGCTGCAATTTCATCTGCAGCAGCTGTGTGAATTTTATTAGAAAAGACTTTCAGCTTTTAATAGTTTCCACTGGAAAAAAAAATCTATGAAGTGGTTTGCTGTATACACATGCTGCATACCATATGCCTCCAAGCTGACAGCAGCCATCGCAGATGGGACTTTACTCATGACGTGAGTTGTGGTCAATAGAGGAAGCAAAAAAGAGGAACCCAAGGTTTCTATTAATCGAGTGGGGGATATTGCCTTACAGGAATCTAGAATGTATTACTACAGATTTACATATAAAAAAGAGCGAGGTGCATTTCTGAGATGTACCATAAGTAGCCGAGAACAGGCAATCCAGGAAACTGAAAGCTACTTCCTAGAAATTTTGACAGTCCCAGCTGCAACTGCTGAGAGCTTTCTAGATCAATGAGTATGAAATGGCACCTGCTTCCCTTCTCCTTTTCCTCCAGAGGTGGCTGCATTTCTGTGGTGGATGGCCAGTTTGTGTATCATGAAACAGTAATTGTTTGTGTTACATGTTGAGTGTTTCAACATAAAAGACACCATGTAAGAATATAGGATTGCTCAAAACATATGAAAACTAAGGAAATCCAAAAAGTAGAGGATTCTGTAACATGACTAGCTCCAGGATGGGACAGCAAGGAGGTGTTTGCAAAATGTGGGAAGGCTGCTGCCCAAGTCCCATAGGTGAAAAGTGTCTTGAAGTCTTTTAATCACGTCTGCCTTTAGTTCCAACCCAACCCTGGGAGGTTAGAGGAACTCACAAATGGAAAATAATGGCAGGAAAAATGAACAGAACTTGTGTAAACCTCACAGTTTTTCCCAGATATTTGGGTGCACCCCAGAGTTCTGCTATGGGGCATCTGGGTTAAGCACAAAGGGTGATTTTAAGCCATCTTTGCACTGGACGCGCCTCCTCCCCTGCAGGTGGGTTTGGCCCTCAGTGAAAATTAGAGCAGTCTTTAGGGATACTGTAATTTACGCCTGCTTCTAAAAGTTGCCTAGGGCCCAATATGTCTCCATGCCAAGGGACTCCTCAGTTGCCCATAGGTAGTTTCTTCGCACCTCTCTGGCAGTGGGGTATAGAGTAGGGCTAAATGTAGACCTTTGTTTGATATTTGGGGTGAAGGTTAATTGGGATTTCTTATGTTATTCAGACTAGTTTGCAAATCTCTAATGATCCACATTCTGTAGTTCCCTCTGGCAGATTCAGCCAGTGTCTCTAGTGCTGGGAGAAACTACTAATATTTCCTTTGAGGGTATTTGTGAGTGAAGACTGATATATTTATTTATTTGGACAAACACAGTTCCTTGCAGTGACTGCAACATTTCTCTGGACAACCCCCTGAATTTTCATGAATTTGGGTGGCATGAAAAATTTGTTGATTTTGCCAAGAAATGTTGCTGTTTTTCATATCATCCCTATATCCTCCTTACAATGTAACACTTCCTGATCTGTAAAAACTGTTAGCCATTCATTTTCTCACAATATGTCTGAGGCCAACTCAAAACACTGTTTTGCTTTTAGACCTACAAGAATGGGATTTTTTTTCTTTCTGGTTTTATTTGTGGAGAGATGCTTTAACATGGCTTTATGCTCCAACTTCAGGAGGAAAGACTGCAAGGCACAGCTGAGCCCAAAATCAGAAAGATGCCCAACTGGGCCTGAATTTCAAATAAGTTAATTTATTATGATTTGTTATTTATATGGCAATAAGTGGACCAGGTCTCAGTTGTGTTAGGCACTATACAAACACAGTCCAAAGAGAAGGTATTTGCCTAAAACAGATTACAACCTATTCCATAAAGGGTTTAAAATTAACATTAAAAGTATATATGGGCCAAGAATGCAGTA
Organism: Dermatemys mawii; assembly: GCA_007922305.1. NCBI lineage: Eukaryota > Metazoa > Chordata > Testudines > Dermatemydidae > Dermatemys > Dermatemys mawii. Next base: position 33,510,447 of record ML677350.1, on the reverse strand, counting down.
TTCAGAGCTAGGCTATGGTTTAGCTAGGGATTAGATAGAACAACGAAATCGCACAAGCTGCTCTCATGTGATTTCACCTCAGAATAGTCATGAGGTCAGCTGTTCTCACAAGATTTCCACCATTTTGCAACAAAACCTCATGAGCTCCCAGCTACCTCCAATCCAAAATAAAAACTGGGCCCGTTATAGATTCGGCTTTGACCTGGAACCAAAACCTTCAGAACCATAGAGTCATACACACAACCCGCCCCACGACATTTAAACTGGTACAGAACAACAGTTCCAGTTTTGTCCTGTCTCTAATTATATCTGAAACCAAAGTCCAGGCAACCAAAGTCAGTTCATTTTAAATTAACGACTTCCACACCCACTCCTCAACTTTGACAAAATAGAATTGTCCACTGCCTCTTTCTGGTGGGCTATAAAATTAGTTGTATATCGTCACATCTGAAGCATGACCTGCCCCCCCTTCAAAATTAAACGGGTTTGGAATATTCAGCCTAACGCTGCAGATCTCGCACAATGCCTAGTTCGCTGCTTTATTAAGAAGAACATGGGCTCTCCCTTCATTTGCTGCTTATTATTATTATCCAGTAGCATATTTCGCAAGAGTACAGGTGTTAGCCTCCAGTGTTCTGGCCAGATTCCAATATGGGTAATTACATTCTGCCTACCTAAATTCCCCCTTGCAGGTTCAGCTGAATACAGACATTATTCATCTTTGCCACTCTGGTCTGTAGTGTAGCAGTGCAACGTTGAATCACTGCTATATTTTACACTAGCGAGAACTGCATTTAAATGGCAGATAATGTGGTTCATCTTACATAAGCGTGTGTAAAGCAAATTGAGAAACTTCAGGGTGAAAGGAACTTTAAAAATCCAAGACATTATTATACTAGTAGTAGATTGTCACACTTCATGTGTTGCTTCTTTTGCACTGGATTGGTTCAAAGGGTTGTCACAGAAAGATGGTTGATCTGTAGAATCTGGGATCAGAGCTATTCCTGAAAAAGGGTCTTATCCTGTTCTGGATTTCAAATTGGTTCCCAGGAAGACTGTCATCACTTGGAAAAGAGGAGACAGATGGGGGTTGGAACTGGCATCTGCAAAATAGGTGGGTGGAGGGGGAGGTACGGCGGAGTATTATAATTCTAAACATACTTAATTGTATTTCAAAATAAGGTTTGGGTGGAATCTACAGCTGGTAGGCAGGAAGAGCAAAGGAAACAGATTTTTTTTCAAATTATTTAAAACCCCGTAATATTTAATCAGCGCATCGCTCAGGCTTCTGAGTTATGGGACTGCTCAGCACCACCTGGAGGCCATATTGTCCATTATCTGAACAAAGACCTCCCAAATTCACACAGAGGTAACATCAGGATGACTTAAATGTTTATGCCCTAACTCTGCAAGCAAGTAGTAAAAAAGAAACTCCAGTCAACCAAGGCAGTAAATTTCCTGTTCAAAACTGCATGTCACATTTCCCAGAAGCAGATGTCACTATTTTCAATACAGTTTGGACTGATATATGTGACAATGTCCAGGAAGTTAGAATTTGGTGCTTTGTATTTTTTTTTAAAGTTCCTTGTGTGGTAGCTATTTTCACCTTATCTTTAGTATTAATTAATCCCAACAAACAAAAGTCTCTTTCACGGCCATTTAAATTTAATCCAGGGCACTAACCTACCTACCCATCCAAATCCTTAAAAGCAAATAAATGCACCAGCTTAAAAGAGAGGACTTCCCGCATCTTGTTACCCAAACTTTGCACTGAGTTCTGGCCATCCTACTGGGGGACTATTGGGGCCTATCTCAAGCAACTTGCTGCTCTTACTTGCACTGGAGGTTGGCTCAGTTCCTGGCCTGCCCCAGGACTTCAGGAAACAGAAAGTTGTCACCTTTCCTCCCAGCTCTGCTCTGCTCCCGTGCAACCAAGGATTGATCCCAGATTCCATTGTCCCCCAAATGCATTCAAAATGGAGCCACAACTACTTGGTGGTAGTATGGTAGTTTTTAAAGGAACATTTTTAGTATGGTAGTTTTTAAAGGAACTTTTTTTTTCCCAGAGCATAGCATGGTGTTTCTCCCATGCTTCAAAGGTATGATACTACGAGGTCTGACCACATCAGGTATGTTAATTACGTCCTATGTTTTCAGATTTAGATCACACTTAAATGCAATGCATGAAAAGCGCCTCACGATCTTGAGCAGGAGTGGCAAGGAGAGTCACAGAGTGTTGTGTTGGTGCCTTTTTTGAGATCTGGTCTGTGTTCTGAAATGTAAACCTCATAAAGTGGAATCAGATGCTGCAGGGAACAGCACCTCATGCTTGCCTGGCATAAGAGTAGTACACATATCACTAGAAATATACAAGAATTCTCTTGAATCTGATTATTCAGGTGGTAATACCTACCATGCCTCAGGATTAAGGGCGTGTGCTTGGGAGAAAGAAAAAGAGCGTTCATAGCCAAGAGCAAAAGTAAAGATGTCCTGTTTTCAGTTCTAGCCACAAAGCTGGGTGAACCTGAATCTGACGCAAATAGTCTGCCAATACTTGCATTGCAGTGAAAACATCCTGCCATAACATCAGCACACAAGAAGGGTCCTACATGCTAGCAGCCCCTCCTGGCTGCATTACTGCTAGGAGATAGCCAACTACACTGGGAACAAACCCGCCCGCCTCTTCTTCCCATGCTTTGGGAGAAACTCCTAAAGCACAGGGCTTTCCTTGACGAGCCACTTTCCTGAACAACCTTCCCTCTTGTGACCCATGCTCACAGGGCTGGAATGTCACTGCCCCCCATTACATGGTCACACAGACAGGTAAAGCCTCTTCACTGCTCCACGAACTCAGGACAATTCATAGAGTGAGTCCGGCCATGGAAGGGAAAACAGCTACTCCTGCCCTGTGAGCTAGGGGGCAAAGGAGCAGGAAGTGGGAGGAGCCAAGGTTTAGGCTGACCAGATACCAAGTGTGAAAAATCGGGACAGGAGTTAGGGGGTAATAGGAGCCTATATAAGAAAAAGCCCCAAATATCGGGACTGTTCCTGTAAAATCAGGACATCTGTTCATCCAGCCAAGGCTCCACAGCTCCCCACTCACCCAAGTAGCTGCCTACACCCATGGGGAGAAGGGCAAAGTAAACGTCTCTTGCAAAGGGGTGAAGTAGTATTCCCCTTCCACGTACACAACCCCAGAGTTATGGGAGTGCAAAGGTGGAAGCATGATTCTGAATCACAGTCTGTTCCCTGCACAGTGCATCTGCACCCCACTCAGCCCATCAACCCCCCCAACCTCCACCCCTGCCATTCAAGGAAACTGGTAAAGTTAGAATTTATGCCACTAATTTGTTCCCCAAACACTCTCCCCTCTCCAGACACTCTTCTGGCCCTGATAATGTGTTACTTCCCAAATAGCCAGGCCTCCCCTGACACCGCACACCACCCCACTCCTAATACGCACACTTCAGGCACAGTATCCCAGAGTGAGGCTTCCTTTGGGCCTGTTACTGCCCCATGCAGCTACTCATTTCCTGCCTCCTCAATCCCATTAAAGACAGTTGCAGTTGGGAGGTCTTCTGGGCAAAAAGGCTAACTTACCCTAAAAAAACCAACAAGGAGTCTGGTGGCACCTTAAAAACTAACAGATTTAGTTGGGCATAAGCTTTCATGGTAAAAAAAACCCCACTTCTACTGTTGTTTTTGTGGCTACAGACTAACACGGCTACCCCTGATAAATTACCCTAGTTTATTTACCAGGGGAAAGGATGGCTTTGAAGTGTGCCAAGCTACCCACATGCCACATGGAACAAAATGTACAAGCTCCATCTCAGTAACTGTACATTCATAGTGAAACTTCCCTTTTGGGAGAATTCGTTCAGTGATAAGAAAGCAGTGACTAGGAAGCTGAAATAGAGTACTGTGTTTACTGTGATACTAACAGGTGTTTACAGCCCTTATAATGTATCTCTTTTTAGCTCATGTAAGCAGCCATTAAAAAGATATTGCCAGTGTACACTAGAGAGAGAAAAGATGCTTTAATGGGCCAGGTCCAGGGGCGCTGGAACAATTTTCATAAAGGGGGTGCTGAGAGTCATTGAACCAAACTGTAAATTCTGTATATGATGGAAACCACTTCAAGTCACAGGGTGCTGCAGCACCCCTAGTTCCAGCACCTATGGCCAGGTCATGAGTGGCTGTAAATGGGTATAGCTCCACTTAAAGTTATGTCTACACTGTGATTGGAGGTGTGACTGCAGCATGTGTAGACATACCCGAGCTAGCTTGGTGCTAACTAGCTCAAATGACAACAGCAGTGATACCACAACAGCTCACATTGGCCATTTGAGTTCATAGCCAGGTCCCAGGTGGGTTGGTACAGCCAGTGCTGCCACCCATGCTGCTGACATGTAACTGCTATTGTTATTTGAGCTTGTTAGATAATAGCTAGCTCAGGTATGTCTGCACGTCCTGCAGTCACACCTCCTGTTTTCAATGGAGGCATAGCCTAAATCAACAGAGCTATGCTGATGTACTCTAACTGCAGGGTTGTCTTTTATGATATATGTATGTACCGTGTCTAATTCAATAGGGCCGGGGCACCTAGGCATTACCCCAATGCTGATAGTACATTTAATTATCCTGAAAGTGAGGGAATGAGTGTGCTGGCTTGAGCCAGGAATAGCCTCACAGTTTGGTTCTAGCTTGTCTCAATCAGCCCTGTCACTGCATCTCAGCCCTGAACTACACCCTCTGGCTTCCTGGTGTTAGAAACCCTGACTCCGCTGTGCCAATGCACCTGAATCCTTACCCATACTGGTTTAAACAGGATGGGTCCGCGTAGATCGCAATACTGTTCAGAAATAGCAGAAAGCAGATGTTTCAGAGGATTTTTTCATCCAAGGGGTTGTTAATATGCTGCTCTCCTCCTCCTGTTCCCTTGTTTCTCACCATTCAAATGCACAAAGGGCCCTTCAAACCACGCAGCAAGAAAAACAGGTTGGCTTAAATAAAGTAATAGCTTGGGTGCACATGGCCTGGTGAGGGTAACCATCCTAGTGGTCAGTGGCCATGATTCAGCAAGGGTTGAATTCTTCAAAGATTTCAGACTGTTGGGTGTGTTACACTAGATTACAGCAACCATTTACTTGCGAACAGGGGAACCCCTGTGGGTCATTAGGTCTGCTGTTCTGTCAGGCACAAATAGGAGCATTGGAGAGGGACGTCACTCCTAGGGCATGAGATAGGATGGACCAGTCATTAAGACACTAGCGTGGGGTTCAGGAGACTGGGCTGAAAATTCCTGCTGTACTACATAAGTCCTATGTGATCTTGGGCAAGTGACTCAATTTCTCCATACCTCACCTCTCCGTCTCAAAATGAGCATTCTTCCTTAACTCACAGGGGTGTTGGGAGGACAAATAGATCAATATTAGTGAGGTGCCAGATTCTACAGTAATGAGCGCTATACAAGTAGCTGGAAGAGAGCGATGTCTGCTCTTCTATTACTTATGGGCAACAGCATTTGAAGGCACCCACTCCTCTGGCCATTGGCTGACAAAAATCCACATCCTTCCATATTCTGTACATTGATGGGTAGGGATTTGGTTTAACACTGCACTATGCACATAAAAACCACAGCCCGCTCACAGCACTGAGCTAAGGGACAGAGGGGAGCGTGGGAGCCTGCCAGCTCCAATGCCCAGATGAGGAAGCCAGCGAACATAAATTAGGAAACCTGAGTAACTCTTCCTGTGTTGTTATGTTTCTGCTTGTGCAAAGAGGAGGAAATGTTTGCAACGCTGATTTCTCAGAATGACTGTCTTCTGAATGCAGAAGCTCCTGCAGAATCTCGCTGTCTCGGTCCCTCGATGGAAGCGCTTGTTCAATTCATACACTGGCTCTGGTTTAGGTTAGCTTTGAGGCATTTGCTGAATACAGGTCCATTGATTTGGGGATTGAATGTGTACATTTTAAAGAAGTGGTCTGAGCCAATTTATGTGCCTGTGAAGATAATGAATCAGTGGTTTAGCTCTTCTTTTATAAATAGCAAAACTCTCCCCATCCCATTGTCACAGCCACTGGCTTCATGGGCTTTACAGATGAAGTAACCTACAGCATTTAGGTCTCTAAGTGGCTCATAGCTCTTTTAATTTCAGGGACATGATGATGCAGTGTGAATTTATTTGCATAGGGTTTGCAGCAGCTACTGGACAGAAGGCACATTACTAATGTCTTAGGTTTTGTAAATTAGATGTCAGTAAGTCACAGCTACATGATTCTACCTCCTTGTGTGCTATGGGCTGTCAGTATAAGCCATGTCCTAGGTGAGGAGTAAAGTACAAAGAAATATACCAGTGGCAACTCGAGCTATTTCCCAGCTCAGGAAACTAAAATGTATGGACTGTTTTCATGATAAACAGCTGCTTCCTCAGTTGTGTTATAGAAAGTCCTTCCAAGGCTTTTCATTTTACCTTCTGTAGCTAAACAAAATGAAAAACAGAGGCAAACGTGCTAGACTTAATTGATTTTCTTCAGCGGCAGCAATTTACAAAAAATATTGGAAGATACTATATGGAAAAGGAAGACTAGAATATTAAGGGTCTGCATGTCTAAACTATCCAATGGGATTTATATCATTGATATGAGGTCAGACAAGAGCTTGATTTTGCACAGCACAGGTGTGGAGAATTGCATATTAGGTTTATACATAATTTAAATTTATAAATATATAAATGCAATTTATATGCACACTTTTAAAATACATATATTGATTGTAAATTATACGCTTTGCACACTGTGACAGAGTCAGACCAGAAGGGTATAAGAGAGTGCTGGAAGACAGGTATATCAGTCTCAGGATGAGCAGATCCCTATTCCCTGGATAGCCAAACAAAGGCTACTCCAGGCTAATCAAGTTACCTGACGCCAATTAACCAGTTAAGGCTGTTAGGCTAATGGAGACTAGTGGAGCCAATCAAGGTCTCACTCAGACTGTTTAAAAGCTCTCCTTTCCAGTTCTCTCAGGGAGAGCCAAGGAGAAAGGAGCTGGAGGAGAGGAAGCTTTGCTGTAACCTGAGGTAAGGGTGAAGCTAGGAAGAGGGAAGCTTGGGAAAGTGGCCCAGGGAATCAAAGCAGCATTAGTGGTGAAGGGAAAACCACCAACAGCTGCTACCATTAGGGTTTCTGGGCTGGAACCTGGGGTAGAGGGTGGGCCTGAGTTCCCCCCATCTCCTCCCTCCATACTCTACAGAAATCCTCTTGAGAGGAGAAGCGAGTCTCAGTTCAGTCAGGAGGCTGAACTGTGCTTACTAAGCTCTACAGAGCAATGAAGACTATGGGGTATTCCTGTCCTTTCCACCTCCCATACTGGCCTGTCATGAAGATAACTCACTAGGCAGTGACTCTTGCCATTATACTGAGAAAGGAAGGTCGCTCTGAGGCCTAGATGAGTTTCTGAGGCCCCTTAATCTGTCAGGAAGTGTGGGACCCACAAATATAGACTAGGAGCTTTATCACAACACACACACAAAAACAGACGCACACATAAAATAGGTGGAGCTGGTAGCAACACCTATATTTAAGGTCACTGTAAATATAAAATTATAAGACCATGTTTCCTGTGCTTATAACTTTGCCAAATTTTAACCATTTGGGCTGAAGTTTTCCATGCCAGTATCTGCCTGAGACTTTCTTTTCTTCTTCATGTATTTTGTTTTGTTTTGTTTTTTAAGTTTAAGCAAAAGCAGTTTGGCTATTTCTCAGAAGGAGATAAGGGAAAAATATGCTTTTCCCATATTAAAAAGTTCTTACAACCGTTTTGTTGAGAAACTCTAGCACCTCCATGCTTTGGAGCAGGGATTTAAAATTTGGCTGACATGACTCGTGTCTGGGATGTGCCTTTTGATGTCCATGTGAAAATTGTCTCAAATTTGACTTCTGAAAAATCTCTGTTTGCACTTGCTTGTTGGAGCCTTGTTAGATGATGCGAGCTAAATTCTCTGAAGATTCTGGTTGCACTGAGAAGGCAGCAAGGCAGACGTGTCCTTCTGGTGTTGTTGATACAGTAAGTAGAGATGAAGGGAAAGA